>CM046473.1:16423721-16621922 GCA_025506415.1 Flaveria robusta
GCGAAACCGTATGATAAGATTAACACGGTTAACGCAACGTTGTAATGCAAATAAGAACTTGTTCGTGAATGTAGCCTAATATTTTAAAAAGTTAAAATAAAATAAATAATAGAAAGTTTGTTTAAATGAAAAAGTATAAAAACACGTAAAAAGAAGCCAAAAAAACCAAATGAAAAAAAATGTTGGAGCCAAGGATAGAACCACAATGGTGTTAAGTTCCTTTAAAACAAATATTTAGCGACATTTATATTTGAAAAAAGAAAAAAAAAGAAACAAATACGTGGTCCACTGAGATTGCAACACATGGCAACGACGGTGAGCCACCACCGACATTGTTAAATGACTAGTAGTATAATTTTCAAACAATAAGTTAACTTTTAAACATACAAACTAGATTAAAAATATTAATTATACATATGTATTATGTCACCATTAATTTTAAAACATTCTATTTTATATTGTATTATATCTCAAATTTATATCGTGATTTAAGATAAATGATTTTAACCGTTTGTCGGTCTCAAGTTAGTTAAAGTGCATCATTTTTATAAGCAGTTTCAAGTAAGTTAAAAAAATTTATCCTTGAAGCTAATGTTCTCTTGAAACCTATAGAATATAAATCTAAATCAAATACAAGTAAAATCATCTAAAGCTTACTCAAAAGTAATATACTATTTATGTATTTTATATATAATTTAGACGGCACAAAATTATAATACTAAACTCATTTGAGTCTTCTTTAACCTTAAAGCCATAACCATAAACCAAATTGATTAATGATTTGACAATAGAAAATAAAAATAAGCAAACCCTTAAGCACTCAAATTTCGATCAATGATACTTCTTATTCCCTTACTTGAAATGGATGGTGATGAAGGTATAGGTGTTCAAATTCAGATATCCGAATTTCGGATGGTGGATTTCACTATCCGAATCTAAATCCAAATCTAAAATTTCATACATCCGAAATTCGGATATCTAAAATTTTGGATTCAGATTCGGATATCCGTTTGGATATTCAAGTTCCAAAAAAAAATTGTATTATTTAATAAATTGTATAAAAATTTAGTAATTTTTATTGAAAAAGGTATCGGATATCCAAAATTTTTACAAAAATATCCGAAATATTTGAAAGTATACGAAATTTATAATTAATATTTAATATTTTATAATTTTCTATAAAAATATTTCGGATATATCGCATATTTGAATATTCGAAAATTCTCAAAATCAATATCTGAATTAGAATCTGAATCCGAATTTCGGATATCTGAAATTTCGAATATCCGAATTTGGGATCTTCGGATATTTTGGATTCGGTTTCGAATTCGGATATTTTTGAACACATATAGATGAGGGTGTCCTTCCGCGCCCTCTCCTTGTTGCACCATCTTTCACCTGTTACACTTTTTACACAACTTTTTTAAACAAAAGTTCATTTTATTCAAACTTTACACGAAAACCTAATAAACCACTAAATCCTTATATTTTAGGATGTTACTGAAATCAGAAAATATGTTCACAATATCAAATTATTTTCACTTATTTGATAGATTGTACTAAGAAAGGAAAGTCTAATTTTTCATCAATTAAGTACCCATAATAAGTTGATGAGTTCACTGTTTACTTTTAAGTTTTAAGTATTTTCTCATCATTTAGAAGTAAATCAGTAGGAGAATACTCCAAAATCCTCAATTATCATAGTTTCACCCTACTGAGGTTAGCATAAAAAACCTTGTTCACCCATAGGATTAAACTTTTCGTTATCAATTCTAATAGCATAATATCAATTGATAAGTAAGAACTACATCTAATATTGAAGGTTCATTATTATTTACCTATCCTAGATTATTTGCATTAGGTTACTTCTCTAAAATCTTAACAATAAGGCCATAAAGATTAGGGTAGGGTTATAATAAAATATATTTATTTAAAAAGCATAAGAAATATTTTGGGATTGATATATGTCCTTCAATCTGTTAGAACATGAAAGGATGATGCATGCCAATTCAAGTAGTCGTTGGATAGTGTTGTGCTTTGAAAAATATCACAAGTATGGAAGGAATGCGGCTGAGTAAGTAATGCGGATAAAGCAAAAAGACCAAGTGTTGGTCATCTACATTTGTCTTATGCGAATGAACCAACTAATGCGGCTAAGTATTTGATCATCCGCATATGTCAAATGAGGATAACAAACAAATAATTATGAAGAACAAAGAAATACGGCTACGCAAACAGAAATGCGGCCAAGGCTTTTGGTCATCCCCATTAGTTAATGCGGATAAACCAAAAGTAACGCAAATGAGAATGAATGAAATACAGACTTTTTTGTACTTTTTGACTTAATACTTTTTGATGTAATATTGTTGTGAGGGTAGATTAGTAAATGTACAAGTCATGTGAAAGACCTATAAATAGTATATTTTATTTCTCATTTGTAACCCTGAACCCAACTACCTACTATTGTATATTGATCAAAAGTTCATCAATATACAAAGTATTTTTACGGTATTATATGTTGTTTGATATGTGATTGTTCTAATTCCACTTTAATAGTTCACTGAAATCAATCTACATATTCGATCCATCAGATTCTCACCTACTCAATTGGTATAAGAGCCTCGGCTCTTCGAATCGAATCAAAACTCACTGTTTTGAAGTTTACTCAAATTTAACTAACAATCAATCATTAATTTCATCATGAGTTGAAGTTTACTGCTTGATTGACCGAAGAACATCAAAACCAACCAAAAACATCAAATCCTAGAGTGTTAGTGAGAATCATGACCTAAGACTAGTAAGGGTTCCTAATATTTGAATAAAAAATTTAAGTTCTATTCATTGCATTTGCTGATTACTAAACTATTCACCGTATATGCTTGAATAATCACTATTCATCGCATTCTTCAAAGTACTGTTCAACGCATTTGTTCATTAGAGAGTGCAAGTATTGTACTATTTACCACATTTGTGAAGTTGTACTTTTCGTTGCGTTTGTCTGACCGCATTTGTCTCTATTGAATTGTTCCTCGTATTTATTTTTGAATTTGCTGAATTTGAAAGATTGTGGACTTTTTGACTTATTGAACTGATTAAACATTAAAATTAACCTAAAATCAATTCACCTAAGTTAAAATCAATCTAATCATATTCAACAAAGTTAAAATCAGGCAATTTTAATCATGGATACACTAAGTTATGTGAACTTGGACACAATCCAAAACCACCAATGCTAAAAGATATATACGAGTTTAAGCAATGAAAAATCAGATTCAGGAATTATTTGATTGGAGTTGATGCAGATTATTGGATTTCTATCTGTAGAGGTCCATATATTTCTACTGCTCTTCATGTTAATCAGTACAAAAATGTACAGATTCCAGTTGAAGATCCTAGCACACATACGTGCAACACCCGCATCCATTAGCACCAAAAGCCTCGCGAGTTTCATCCCTAACCCAGGCATGCATAATATACCCACATATATATATATATATATATTCATACACACACATCAAGAATAGCCCACACATACACTACACACCAATACATTCATGCGTACACTGCCCTCGGTCCAAACCAAGGGCAACCGAAGTCAACCATCATTAGTTGGGTCATCATACACATAATCCATAAATGCACTCCAGTAATACATACCCCATATGCATCTAAATATATTCTAATTCAGACAACCCACACATAACACACATATATACATAATGATACTCATACAACACATGTATATATATAATGATACCCCCTACCAACCATGCTTCAACCACACATAATTGAACATATATGAACACCCACATATATAAGACCGTTGACCCCCACCATGTCATACATATATACTACGCGCACATACTCGAACACATCACACACAAATCCTTATTTCCACAGCCCCTACTCACAAATACGTAATCATATGTAGAAATCGCAATCCAAGAGACTTGAAACCGTACCATATTGAGCAAGAGTAAAGAATGAGAAATAAATCGTACCATCATGACAACAAATCATAAATCAACACTTAATTGGTATTCCTGATAAAATATTCCAAGTATCCTTTAATGCAGGAAACAATAACCTAATACGGGTGGTTTTCTCAATGCGATGAAGCAATCAAATGTGGATGACCACACTTGACCTATGTATTTGGTTAGGACTAATGCGGATGAAGCGACCAATACGGGAAGTAACATATGCGGGTGAAAACTAATGCGGACAACCAATGCAGATAACCAACACTGGTCAATAAAGTTTGTTGGGACCTCAAATAGTTGCGGTCCTTCACTAGAACACACCATGCTTGATCCTAATTCATAGATCTATACCTCATATAGTTAGTTTCATCACTAGAACAACCATGCATGAAACATGATCATAAATCGTATTAAAACATGATATTTACCTAAAAATGCAACCTTTATTAGGAAAAAACATAGATAGAAGAAGAACTATCATACGAGTATGCATGTTAGCCCCAAAGTAGAAAACATTTAAATACATGGATCTAGAACTCACATTTCGAAGCTTTAGAGAAAAACCCTAGAACCGAAAACAAAACTTGAGATGTACTCATATGCACATGTAAATGTTCAAACTTTACTCATTAAAACACATAGATAACACCATTAGAGCTTACATATAGCCTAAATCTATAAAAAGTATGATAAAAATCATACCATTGATGATATAATAGACTTTCTCTCTCTTAACATGAGCTGTTCTTTCTACCCTCCAATATGGGTGTATGAAAATGAGGAAAGGGGGAGGCCCTACCCTTTTATACTCACCTAATGATAACCATTTGCTTTTGACCACCTTTGGCCTTCAACTTATTTAAACCCGTCCTCTTTATTTCTTTTCCTTTTTCTTTAGAGTTTTAGGTGTTACAAGTCCACCCACTTATATAGGTTTTGTTCTTGAAACCTGTATTCCTTGAAGAGATATGGGTAATGGCATCTTATTTTTTCCTTCGATTCCCAAGTTGCTTCCAATCCCTTTTGATGTCTCCATTATACTTTCACTCACTTAATCACCTTATTCTGTATCTGCTTTTATTTTCTATCTAGGATGGCCATGGGTTGTTCCATATAATTCAACATTTTGTTAACCTCAATATCCATAAGGGGGACAACAGTGTCACTTTATGTCAAACACTTGCGTAAATGAGATACATAAAATGCAAGATGAATTCCACATAACTCATCATGAAGGTCCAATCTGTACGCCACTTCACCGACCATAACAGTGATTTTGAATGGCCCAATGTACCTCGGACTTAACTTTCCTTTATTGTAAAATCGAATAATTTTTTTCCACAAGGATACCTTTAACATCACTCTATCAACGAATTGAAACTCAATTGGTCTTTGTCATTTATCAGCATAGGTGTAGGACTAGTGAAGGTGTTCAATGCAAATCAGTTTCATAATGAGGAGAGACTTAGAACACTTAACAGATCAAATAGAGAACTAGAACCTTTATATTAATACTAAGAAATACAAGTAAACAAATAGTGACAGAAACTTAAGAACAAACAGATTGGTTTTCAAGGATAAAGTATATTGCTCTCAAGTTTTTTTACAAGTGTTACAAAGCATAGAAAATAAAATACAAGGACCTGAGATACTTTATACTACATCCTATAACCGGTCATACTTTGAAGGCCAGCTGAAAACACTAATCTAGACAACAAGATCAATGTAAAGTCAAAATACAGATTGCTTTTTGACTAGTGACTATGACATGCCATAGCTCACATCCTAATGTAATACAAAGAGGATAAAAGTATATAAAGTAAAAAGTTACAGACTCAAGACCATAATCTACAGCTTCCTAAAGCATGGACCTTTTCACCAACTTGTATAAGTTGGTGAGTCTGCAGAGTGGCAGCGGAAAGTTGGTCAGTTTTTCTAAAAAGTTGTTGAACAGAGAAAGCATGTTTTCTTTGTCTTCGGAAGAAATTAGTCTTCTATCTTTGAGGCTTCGAAAGACTTTGTCTTCTAAGCTTAGGAAGACTTCATCTTTAGCTTCGGAAGATTTGGTCTTTGGCTTCGGAAGATTTTACACTTAGTGTAATTTCTTTGCGGTGTGTAAAACTTCCGAAGTAACTTCTAGCATGCACAAAGTGCATGCATGCAGGAAACACCTTGACTGTTTTGAGTGCATCAGCCTCTTTCAAATACCTTATAATAGGATTTTTTCTTATCCTTATCTTCCTTCAAGAAAGCTTTGATCTTTTCCAACTCTTCTGACGTAGCTTTGGTAACTTCAATACTTCTCAACTCTTTTTGTCCAATATCACCCCAACATACTTGAGTTCTACACCTCCTCCCATATAGCATCTCAAATGAAGGTGTGCTTACTAGCATGATAGTTGTTGTTGTAAGAGAATTCTATTAATGGTAGGTGCTCATTCCAACTTCCACCAAAATATATAATGCATGCCTGAAGCATTTCTTCTAAGGTCTAAATGGTCCTTTCTGACTCCCCATCTGCTTTAGTGTGGTAAGTTGTGCTAATGCGTAGTCTCGTTTGATAGTATGAAATCTTATCCAAAACTTTGATGTAAACAGAGTGTCTCTATTCTATTAGAAATAATAGACACAACACACCATGTTGTGCCACAAACTCCTTGATGAACAACTCTACCAATCTTTTAGACAAAAACGTCTCTTGGATAGTTAGAAAGTTAGCACTCCTCGTTAAACAATCCATTGCAACCCATATTACATTAAATCCCCTAGCCATACGAAGCAACTTATGGTAAAATCCATCATTTATATGTTTCCATTTCCCTTCAGGATTGTCCAAAGGTTGGATCTTCTGGTATGTTTCAAATGTTTCACCTTCGCTTGCTAGTGTTCTCATTTTATTCAAGAATGTCCAAGGGTTGGATCTTCCTGTATGGTCTCTAATGTTTCCCTTTTATTTGCAAGAATGTTAGACACTTGTTTACATAATCCACTATATCACACTTTTGGTCCTCGCCACCAATAGTCTTTCTTCAAAACATGATACATCTTGGTGGCACCCAAATGAATAGAATACCACATCTTATGTTCTTCATCCAAAATTTTTCACTCAAGTCTCCATAGTGCGATATCCACATATGCCCAAATCTAGTCTTAACACCATGGGTGTTTTCTTCAAATTATGCAATTTTCTCTTTAAGCCTCTCTGAATTGATTCGGTCCTCTTTTAATGCTTCATACTAAAATTCTTTATCTGTTGCATAACATTTGACATCACAATAAACTAATAGGCCTCCACTCGAATAGGCTCGGGTCTCCTTTTGTAGCTTAGGACGTTAAAGACCACATTAATCTTGCCCGAATGGTAGAGAATCTCTCAATCATAATCTTGAATCAACTCCAACCATCTTTTGTCTCATATTAAGATCTTTTCACTAAAGAAATACTCCAGGTTTATGATCCATGAATATCATAAACTTTATCCCACATAAAAGTGCCTCTAGATATGTAGAGTGAAGACCACAACTGCCAACTCTAAATCATGCATATGATAGTTAGCTTCATACATTTTCAATTGCCTAGAGGCATAGACTATGATCCTTACTCTTTGCATCAAAAAACACACTCGAAACCGGAGTATGACAGTTTTTGTTGGGTAATGTCAAGACGGAGGGCTTGAGTTAACCTTGATCTTAGCTCCACAAATGCACTTTTGTGTCAGTTTCGTTAGTGGAAAAGCTATTTTGGGAAAGTAGTGGATGAATCTTCGGTAATAACCTGTCATACCTAAGAAACTACGGATCTCAGATGACGTTCTTATAGAATGCCATTTCATCAAGGCCACTACCTCGATGGGGTTCATCGTAATCCCTTCCAGATTAATTATATGACCTAGGAATTGCACCTCGTGTAACAAGAACGGGCATTCCAAAATCTTTGCTTACAAATTCTCTTTTCTTATGTTTCCAACACCTCTTTAATATGATTGGCATGATCCTCCTTGCTTCATTAGTTGACAAGATGTCATTCATGAACATGATCACTGGCTTGTCTAGCATAGTTCGGCACACAGGGTTCATTAAACCCATAAATGCAACTCGGGTGTTAGTCAATCTGAATGACATTACGAGCAACTCAAATTTCTATTGGGTGGCACTTTAGATAGGTCCTTGGGAAATACATTAGGGAAGTCACATACCACAACTAAATAAGACAGCTGAAAAACCTTTGAATAGACAACCTTTACATAGGACAAGTACACACCCACCACCATCTAATGCACTTTTCTAAAGTCATCATAGATATCACTTGCGGAATAACGCATTCCTTGTCTCCATAACCATAACCGAACTACAGTCGGGCACAGTTAGACTAATCATCTTCTTTCAACCTACGATATTCGCTTCCAGGTAACTAACCAATTCATTCCTAATACCATGTCAAAACCTCGTAGGGACAAAACTTATAATCTAGTAGGCAACCTATGACCTTCCAACTTTATAAGGCAATCCTCAATCTTTTTAGTTACCTTAGTAGATTTATCAGTCGTAGTCTCAACATACAAAGGCACATCAATCTTCTTATTTTTACTATGGATTAAACGACAAAATAAAATAAATACAAAGCTCCTACTACCATGAGAATCAAAGAGCACAAAAGCACACATATGGTTCACGAGAAACATACCTGAAACCACTTCAGGATCCATTCTAGCCGTACCCTAGTCATGTTAAACGCCCTCACCTTTGCTTTGGTATTGTCATTCTTTTCCTTTTCCCCATCATTCTAATCTCCGAACCATTTGATTTACCCAACTTGCAATCCCGAGCCAAATAACCTATGTCACCATATTGAGAACTCCTGTTGCCTTGCAGTTCCTAGCATAATCACCCTTACGTCCACACTTGAAGAATCTAATTTTCCCACTTTAGATTCCCCCGAATGACTCCTACCACACTTCTTACATTTCTTTTGTTCACCCATTTTTCCTTGATCCATGCAATGATCATCATCCTTCATTTTTCCCCAATTCTATAGTTGTCGTTCCTAAACCTCTTCCTATTTTCGTTTATGTTTCCATTCTACTTCTTTGTCCTTTGTAAACCGGCACCTCTCTCCTCTCATCATATAACCCTCTCACCAAATTTACCATAAACCTTAATGTACTGGGCCTGGAAGCAATCATGATTCTCCTTAGATCCACGGTAAACCCTACATGTACCTCTTGATCTTCTTAGATACACGAGTCACCAACTTTCACACAAGTCTAGCTATTTCATTGAATTTGATAGTGTACTCCTAATGGGTCAAGTTCCCAGCCTCCAAATACAAGGAATCTTTCTCAATCTTGTCTAACTCCTGATGTGGATAATACTCCTCCGAAACCAATTCCTTAAGCTCCACCAACTAAATTTTGCAATAGCCCATTTACTTCTGCTTGGATAATATCATCCCACTAGCATAACGCTGAGTTAACAAACGAATGGGTAGATACCTCACCTTTGATTTCCCGACACTCACTGATGTCAAGTACAACATCCATCTCACTGACCCAATAGTGAGCGGCTGTAGCATTACCGTTATCATCTAAGGTTGGGGGCTTGCACCTCTGAAATGCCCCATAATTGCATCCCTTAGCAGTCTCCTTTGATTCATCATTACTATCATCATCCTAAATTACCACTTTAAGGGTTGGTGGTAACTATTCTGAATTTTTCGCTCTTTCATCTGACCCTTTTGTTTCCTTTTTAACTTTAATCTTTCCCTTCTTCTCAACCTTCTCATCATCTTTAAGAACTTTGATCATCTTAGTCACCATTGATGTAAGAAATCTGCATGATGTTGTAGACCTCATCGGCAATGGCCCATTTCATAGATGACTTGAGAGTAGTTGATTCACCACTATAGATAATATGCATACAAAGTCATTATTGCTGATTGAGTTCTATTTATGTTAATATAGATAATATACTTTTTAACTTCCTTAAATAAACACACATTCATCATTCATATAGCTAATTTACCTTCATAACATCCTTTATCATGTTATTATCTTCTTTTCATTTATTATATTTGCTCTTTCATTAGCTGGGTTTGCACAAAGCAAGAGCCCAAACATCTAGTTGACACTGCTAGTAAACAATTATCATGGTAGTTAACCCCTCACACTTGAAAAAAACACCACAAGGCATGCAGCTTGCTCATGAATACATGCCCATTACATCTATTTGACCCACATAAGTGAAGCCCTTTCCTAGTGCTTGCAAGGATTTTCATGCATCATTAGGCCCGCGTGACATTTACTAGCTTCCACTATCATTCTTGTAGTCATTAATGTACCACAAGTGATAATAATACATTCCATAACATTATTCATTTCATGAGTAGCAAGAAATATGAAATATCACTCCATTCAAGATAAGGTAGCAAGAAACATGAAATATCATTCTATTCAGGATAAATCACATAAGATAATACACCATAGAACAATCATGACAACAAATTAGAAATCAACACTTAGTTGGAATTCCTGATAAAATATTTCAAGCATCCTATAATGAAGGCAACAGTAACCTAATATGAGTGGTTTGCTAAATGCGGTGAAGCAATGAAATGCGGATGATCACCTTTGACTTATGCAAGTGCTTATGGCAAATGTAGATGAAGGGACTAATGTGGGTAGGAACATATGCAGGCGAACAACTAATGCGGATCACCAACACTTGGTTAATACGGATTGTTAAGACAAATACAGTTGAGAGAACTAATGCGAGTAGTAACATATTCGGGTGGACAAACAATGTAGACAACCAATGTGGATGACCAACACTTGGTCAATATGTCTTGTTAGGACAAATGCGGGTGAGAGAACCAATGCTAGTGACCAAATGTGGTTAGTAACATATGCGGGTGAACAACTAATGCGGACTGACCAATGCGCATGACCGACTTGGTCAATACGGCTTGTTGGGGCAATGCGGGTTAGAGAACCAATGCGGGTGACCAACACTTGATCAATATTAATAATAGTGATGAATGAGGTTGAACAATTCAAGGTGGACTATAATGCGGGTGAATAAAACCTTTTAAAACATGACCAAATCATGCATAATCAAAATTCATAGGTCTAGACCCTATATAGTTATGGTTCATCACTAGAACACACCATGCATGAATATTACCATAAATCATATTAAAACATGTTCTTTATGTAAAAACGCCACGTTTATTAGGGAAAAACATTGATTTAGCAATGTTTATCATAGGGGTATGTATATCAGCCACTAAGTATAGAAAACATGTAAGTAAGGGGATCTAGAACTCACCTTTCAAAGCCTTCAATCAAAATCCTAAAACCGAGAACAAAACTTGAGATCTACCCGCATGCACACGTAAAGGTTTAAACTTTATTCATAGAAACACAATGATAACATCCTTAAGCTTAGATCTAGTCTACATCTATGGAAAAATAGGGGTGAGCATGGTCGGTTTGGTTCGGTTTGGTACGGTTTTAGCCTAAAACCGAAACAAAAACAAATATTTCGGTTTTTTAGGTTTTTAAAACCGTTCGGTTTCGGTTTTTTCGGTTTTGGTTTTCGGTTTTCATTTCGGTTTTGGTTCGGTTTCGGTTTTTTTTTTGGTTTCTGGTTTCGGTTTTCATTTCGATTTTGGTTCGGTTTCAGTTTTTTTCGGTTTTACCATTTGGACTTCAAGTTTTTAAAGAAAAAATTGTTTTATAATAATGGATTTATGTTAAAAACTTTGGCCTTACATTAATTTGTTGATCTTTAAATATAATCTATATGTTCTTATAAATTAGTTTACATTAAAATTAAATACAATCCATAAAATATAATAACAAAGTTCAATAAAACATTTTAATATATTAATTCAAAGAAAAAACATTTAAAAATTATTCATGAAAACTAAATATTCAATCTTTTGTAGATAGCATAAGTTAAAAAAGTATTTAATAGGTAATAATATTTATAAGTGTATGATTACACCTCTAAATTTACAAGTTTGGTTGTATGGTTCGGTTTGATTTTTTCGGGTTTTGTTACAAGCAAAACCAAAACCAAATCGAAAAATCCGGTTTTTAAAAATCATCAAACCAAACTGTCGGTTTCTTAGCGGTTTTGGTTTTTTCGGTTCGGTTGCGTCGGTTATTTTGGTTACGATTCGGTTGTTTTGGTTTTTTGCACACCATATGGAAAAGTATGATAAATATATATATTTAATGATATCTTTGACTTTCTCTCTCTAACCGTGAGTTTCTCTCTCTAACCTTCAATATTTATATATTTTTCTTTTTATTTCAGAATTTCAGTTGTTATACCATTGGACCCTATACCAAGGATGCTTCCCCAAGAGCCCCGTTTGCTCATGATGTTACTAAACAAAACTTGAGTTATTACATTTTTGGCCCTCAAAAGCTCGTTCTTTGGTGTAATTTATTAAAAATAATATTATTCATAAAATTATGAACGCTTATAAAATGAGAAAACTTGCAAAGAGTCAACAAAATTAAATATTTTAAAAAACCACTATAACAAAAAAAAAATTTTACAAATTAATCTCAATCATTAATTAAAAAGATGGATAGTTAAGATTATTATACTTTTAGTTTTAAAACTTTTTTTATATGAACTTTTCCCTAAATATTATACATATTATAAAATTAAAGAAATTATATGAATTAAACCTAATTGTTCATTTTATAATTAAATTGTTTCTATTTTTCATGTCAAACTTACATAACCACCAATATATTTAAACAACACCATATATTCACGTTGAGACTTAACCCTCACTACTTAGAAAAGACAATGCAACAACTCATGTTCTTTGGCTAAATGCATCGTAGTTGTAATTAAATTAGGTGATGGCGGTCGTACATTGTGACGATAATGTTATTGTGATTAAGTATGTAAAAAGAAGTGTATAAAAGCATGTCATGGCAATAACATTCTTATGATTATGATGGCTCCTTTTGGTTATCACCTTGATCTAGCCGAAATCAGTATTTGTGTTTTTTTATGGATTTCTATTTCAAGTATTTCTATTGTCGGCCTTTTTTTGTCAGGTATAACTCAAATTTTGAATATTGAAACCTTTGTTACAAAAACATGTCATGAGGGTGTACGTATGTGGAAGTCGTGAAAATGTTATGTAGTTGTAAGAATGAGTGTTAAGAAACACGCAAATGAATTTACAAAACTTGTAGAATTAAAATATAAATCATACCTAGCTTGTTCTAAATAAAGCTTCTGGCGAAACACACATAAATATAAGTAACTAACAACTCTATAATCAAAATCTAAGATAAAATTATAATTTAAAGTTATAAAGATAAACAATAATCAAATAAAAATATATATATTATATTTGACGCGACTTAGACTTGAATAAAATCTATATTAAAATGTAAATAAAAATAAGTAAATTACAACATTATATTTAAAGTATTAGAAAACATTATATTTTTAAGGGAATACGAGAGCCACAATAAATATATATATACACACACACACTAGGTGGCATTGCCGTGAGTTGCTATGGAGACCGTAACTTGATTTTATTGTATATAAAAAAAAAGGGAAAAATAAATTTGAATAAAAACAAATCAAAAGTATTATCAATTAGTTGTAGTATGTATGTTACATATTAATTTCTGAAATGATAAAATGTTTCTTTTATTTGTTCCTATTAGAATATTCAAATGTATCATTATCACGGCCTCTGATATTAACTACACAAAATAAGGAAGAAATAAAATTTTATATACATTTATATTTCAGTAATTTTAAATAACTTTTATATATTCACATAATATTAAAAATTTAAAATAGTAAAGTTAATATTTAATTTCTTATCCGAAATAAATGAGTTTCATTAAACGAAGAGCCTGTGATATAATATAAAAAATACTAAAATGAAAAAGGGTGAAAAACCTCATATTATCTATCTATTAAAAAGCGAGTTCGATGAAGAGTGAAAATTGAAATCTTACTGTCTAATATGGCTAATATATGTTGGATAATCGTTGAGAAACTTGCTTGATTTTGAGTGTAAGATTTCACACAGAAACACAAATAATATTCATACATACATACGGTTCATTCTCCATACAAATGACATGTTCAAAGGTATTTATACCCTTACAAATGACAGTTAATTAACTAACTAGCAGAACTTTAACGGTAACTAACTTAACTAACTAACGGTGTTAAGTGATGGTGATGTGGACTTGCGGTGGAAGGAATAGGCCGGTGATGGTGGATGTTAGATTTAACCCAATAATCTCCCCCTTAAATTTAACATTCCTTCATCTTCAACTTTCTTGAATTTGCTTTCTACAACAAGGTTGGGTCATCATCATCATAAATGAGACTGGATTCTTGTTGCTTCTCTTTTTCCTTGTTCTTCCACTTGTTCTTCCATTTGGTGCATTCATATGCAAAGTGACCAAATCCTCCACATTCATAACACCTTAATTTGTTTTTGTCTTTGTCATCTTGAGTCATATTTTTCTCGTAATCTTTTCTTTCTTTGGTGAAGTCTCTTGCTTGTCTTGTGTTGAAGTTTCTTCCTCGTCCTCTACCACGACTTTGATTGTTTGTACTTGCCATTAGAAGCTAAGTTTGATGATTTCCTTCTAATTCATCATGACTTTTGAGGCGTTCTTCAAATGCTGTTATTCTCCCAACGGCTTCTTCAAATGGCATTTTATCTATTTCTGAATATTGTTCGATAGATGCCACTATTGGTAGAAACTTCTTAGGTACCGAGTTAAGTAGCCTTCTTACAATTATCTTATCTTTAAGAGTAGTACCAAGACTTTTGAATTTGGCTCTTATGCTACTTAACTTGCTTGCGAAGTTACTTACGGTTTCATTTTCTTTCATCTTCAATGTTTCTAACTCGCTTCATAAGGTTTGTCGACTTGCCTTTTGAGCTAGATCTGCTCCAAGATGTTGAACTTTAATTGATTCCCAAACTTCTTTTGCATTTTCACGTTGTGCAACTTGCATTAGTATATCTTCAGGTAGTGTTTGGAAGATCATTGCTTTAGTCGTATGCACTTTCTTTTCATCTACATCTCCTTTAGCATCAATTGTTTCCCAAGACCATATGCCTTCAAGATTGTTTCCATTAATAATGCCCATGAAGTGTAGTTTGACTCGGTTAATTTGGGACATTGGAGTGATATGTTCCCTTGCTCACGTGTTGGTATTGATGTGCTTCCTAATTTTCCTTCCATGCTTTCTTGGATCGTCTCTTTCCTATCTTGCTTTTAAACTTACTTTAACTTGCACTTGCTTCTTACTAATTGATACAAATGATGAACCACCTTACTTTCTTGTTTTATTCTTTCAACGTTCTTGTTTTCTTGCTACGGCTTTCTCGCTAAGGCTTTCTCGCTTATCTTTCTTGCTTTGACCGAAGTTGATCTATCTTTCTTGCTATGACCGAAGTTGGTCAATCTTGCTTGATATGACTGAAGTTAGTCTATCTTGCTTGCTATGACCACATAGGTCTTTCTTGCTTGCTATGACCACACAGGTATTTCTTGCTTGCTATGACCACACAGGTCTTTCTTGCTTGCTTTGATCACACGGATCTTTCTTGCTTGCTTTGACCAAAATTGGTCCTTCTTGCTTGCTATGAAACACTATGGTTTCTCTTACTCGCTATTTGAACCAAGATTGGTTCGATCTTGCTTGCTAAATGAACCACAAAGGTTCGGTTCTTGCTTGCTATATGAACCACAAAGGTTTGGTTCTTGTTTGCTATACGAATCTTGTAGATTCGATATTTTTGACTTGCTAATTATTGAAAATTTTCAATAATTTTGGTGGCTTTCTGTTTACTTTCTTTCTTTTGTTTGAAATCGAAAATTTTGAAAGAATAAAGTATCATAAATTAAAAATATAATTTAATAAAAGATATATTTGATTTTAAAACAATTCAGAAGTTTGTTTGTTTTTTAATTTTATTTTTCTTTCGAAAAACAAAGCAGAATGGGATTTAACTGAAAACAAAAACTTTCTTTCAATGATTTTGTCGTTTTCCAAATCAAATTAAAAACAAGACTTCCCTTGGACAACACCTTTTGTTTATATTTTCGGTATGACTTTTTCTTTGACTTTCCTTCTTCGCCGACTCCGTCTTCTTCAATCGATTTTGGATGTTGATTCAACTAAAGACATGAATCGTTCAAATCAATTCTGGATTTCCTTTGATCCGATTTCGATAGATGAAAACGATTTGATTGCGTTTTCGGTTCTGCTTTTTCTTTCTTCGTCACTGAAGCTTTCGTGATACCCTGTTTTTTTTGTCTTCTTAATTGGAAGTTTCAATTTCGATGGTTTTGTATAATTCTCTGATCAAAGATGTGGTTCTTGGTTCGATTTGAAGATATCAAGTGAAAAATTCAATTTTTCTTTGATTTCATTCATGAATTCATGTTTTGATAGAGTTGCAAATCAACGAATAAAACAGGGACTTGCGCTTCTCTCTTCTTCACAGATCCAAGAGCGAACACGCTCTGATACCAATTGTTGGATAATCGTTGAGAAACTTGCTTGATTTTGAGTGTAAGATTTCACACAGAAACACAAATAATATTCATACATACATACGGTTCATTCTCCATACAAGTGACATGTTCATGGGGTATTTATACACAAAAGAATTGATGCAGGTTTATTTTGTTTGATGTGGGTTTAATTCTGAGGCTATGGAGCATATATTTTACAGTGCACAAGGTTGATTCTCAAACTAGGTTTGATGAAACAAAAGAATTGGTGGGTTAAAGGCGAGTTCTGTATTTTAACAATGAAATATTGCAAGTTGCATTTAAGGTGCTTGATGTTTATATTTTAACAATGAGATATTGCAAGTTGCATTTAAGGTGTTTGATGTTTAGCCCCACAGAACCCAGCTTCTGTTAACTTTGATTAGATGTAATTTTGTTAACATAACCATAGATTGTTTCTTTATTTTCAATTGCTCTTTTAGAGATTTAAGATGCCTGCATGCAATTTGACGATCAACTGAGATTATTATTAGGTTCAAACTCTAGGGTTTTAATTATCTGAAAAAAAAATCGGGTGTTGAGAGCTACAATATGTAGTTTTCCATAATTTGGTCTTTAAATTTTTGTTTTTTACTTAAAGACACAGTGTGATTTCTCTAGTATGCTGGGAGGGCTTTAATTTGTTTTTTTTCTTTTGCTGTTGCAATTCATGCAGTTTATATCCCTTGCAAGATGGTCTAAAAAGAACATGAACTTTGTGTTTTTCCTTCAAAATAATCACTTCAATATGATGTTCAAGGTTAGTTATGTGTATTAAATATTCAGATTCTTACTCTTTTTTGTATGTTATACAACTTCAAGTTATTTGTAGTTTGAAAGTGAACTATACGTTCTACCTACTGTTAAAGGTCACTCGAATCAACTAGATATATATGCAAAAAGGTAATGAGGTATTAGGTTTCCTCATATTTTTCTTTGATAAAGGTAAACTAGATACCATATATGGTTTCTACACATGCTTATGTTAATAGTTAAATGTCATATATAATTTTAGGTGAATAGGGTGTTTATGAACATTAATTTCAAGAGAATATCATTGTATAACTAACTTCAGATTTAGTTGGGCATCTTTGGGGATCGGAGAACGACCTCCTGGAGTTGATCCAAAGCATTATATTATTGTAGGTGATTTAGCACGTACCTGATGTTACTGATCATATGTTGCAAGAGATGTTAGGTCCAAAGTATATGATTTAAAATAGAATCTCTTAGAGGGGCGAAACCCGCAGGCAACGTTTCCTCTCTTCGGTTATTGATTTTAGTATCTGATTTAGCACCTCATGTTACGTGATGTTACTGATCATATAAATCAACATTGCCCCCCGATGTTACAGATTTTTTAAGCTTATTTAGCAGTTGTCGTTACTGATTTTATTTGTTAGAGAGGCGAAACCCGCAGGTAACTTTTCTTTGCGTGGGTAATTGATTTTAGTACTCTATAATGCTCAACTATGAAGCCAAAAATTTGAAAAACATTACTGTATTCACATTGAATACATTCAACACACCCAATGTTTGAAGTAGGTCAAAGTATATGAATTTAAATTTAAAATCTCTAACATTAGAAAAACCACTACGATGAAATTATGGATTTTCCGGTGTGACGACATAAGGCCACATTAATAATATATTCTTGATATTCTATACGTTTATCAGTCAATCTAACCAATCGTACAGTTGTATATGTCTTTTAGTTGCTTAAGATAAACTAATATTGGTTGTATATTTATTTATTAATTAGAAATAATTAACTTCTATCAATTTTAAGTTGAAGTTTAAATATTAAGTTAGATTTTATTGCCTTTTATTTATGAAGAAAAGAAAAGATACTGCTTCAATTGAATGAAAAAATATATATGTAGTCTGCCGCCTAGGAAGTAACGTCTTTCTTTCTTTGATAAGAATATGTGGCAATATCCCAATCAATTGCAACTACTATTATTTATCCCAAAATTCACATACTTATATTGAACCTTTAATTTTCATTTTTTTGTACTCATGGTTTTTATGTTCACGTGGTACTACACTTTAAGTGGTAAAATCAAAGTCATCCGAATGATCCAAACAACAGCTAACAAAACATGTGTCTGTTTTGTTAGTTTGACCTATCATGCCCATAAACGCTGGAGATAGCATCACTATCATTGCTTAGGTAAACTATCATTGCTTAGGTAAACCCTATTTTTGATCTTGGAACTAAATTTCTGCAACCCGTCGACCCGTTTGCCTACTTTTGACTGACTGGTCTCAACAGTCAAATGGAGACTATTGGGCCCATTCGGAATTATCTTGTACTTTTCCTCTCTTGTAGGTGAGGAGTATGGGAGTTAGTGAGGTGAGAAGCTCCTTATACTCAATTTTGGTGAACAAGTAAGAGGCTGTTTGGCAGCCTCTTAATAAGCCTTTTAATGGTTCAGATGTCTGAATGATTCAGCACTTAATGGTTCAAACTGTTTGTTTCGCGAGCAAATGTCTGAATGGTTCAGACATTTGCCTCTGAATGGTTAATCATTATACTAATGCTGAATGGTTAAGAGGTCTAATGCTGAATGGTTAAGAACTCTTATTTGAATTGGTCAGACATTTGTCTCTGAATAGTTAAGCGATATACTAGCTCTTAATGGTTCAGAACTCTTAATGGTTCAGCACTTAATGGTTCAGACCTCTTATTGGTTTAGCACTTAATCATTCAGATATTATCAAACAGCCCCTAAGTTCATTCACTTCATTGTTCATTTTCATGTCAAATATGTGCATGTTTATACATAAATTTAGTATTTATCTCTCTAGCATCACAATTGTACTTTATTAGGTAAAATCATTTATTTAATTACTTATGGGTAGATATTGAATGTTACGATAGTGTAATCTTATTCATTTTTCTTCTTCATGAACTGATGAAGTTTGTCTTTGATCCCTTCCATCTATGTGCATGTAGCCGATAACCCAAATTGTATTAGTATTGCTCCCAACCACAAGCACCGTCAAATTGTTTGGCCTATGGCATAGATGGTTTAAGGTAAATCCAAAATCTGTAGGCACAATTATCTAGCCTTATATTTTATGTTTTA
Source organism: Flaveria robusta (assembly GCA_025506415.1). Classification (NCBI taxonomy): domain Eukaryota; kingdom Viridiplantae; phylum Streptophyta; class Magnoliopsida; order Asterales; family Asteraceae; genus Flaveria; species Flaveria robusta. The sequence continues at coordinate 16,443,374 of CM046473.1, forward strand.
AGCTTTTACATGAATTCATTAATTAATTGGCTTTATGCACATTTAATTTCTTTAATATCACTTGATTGCTACTACTATGTAATGTAACCTAACTTCACTGCTATTTCATTGCATGTGAACAACTCATGGCACCATATTCCAAATTTTGAAGCCCTTTGGAGGATATAAAAAATTGAAAGTAACGTTGTTATGTAAAATAGACGTCTATATAATACTAATTTAATACTAATGTTCATAGAGGATAGCTATTGTATCACGGTTGTTATGTATAATACACGTTTATATAATACTAATATTCTTAGATGATAGCTATTGTACCACTTTTGATTGATCGTGTGGAGTCTGTGACAACATTTAATTTTCAAATGAGCACTGGACCTCCAACAACATACAAACAAAATCCTCGTCGCAACGCATGACGATGATAAACCTAGTATGGATGAAAAAATATGTAGTTGTGAAAGATTCATTTTATCATTTTAAAAGAAAAATGTAATTCAAGAATAAAATCATTGCCTATTAAATTCTATGATCGTTGCCTATGAAATTATATGATGAAATATGAAAGGAGTGAGTTTGAGAAATACTAAAAAGAAAATTATATAAATAAATTGTTAGATTTCAAGTTCGAATACTATTTACCATACAACAGGATTCACAATTTGTTAATATTTTCATTTGACTTCTTTTCTACCCTCAAATGTATGATTCTTTCTATCGTTCATACTTCATTTTCTCATTTTTGTCTTCTTTTGATTACTAATTGAAGGCTGAATAAGCCTTGAATCAACTTGTGTGAATACAAAATCGGCTCGTCATCTCCTTCTCGGCTGATTTCATCGATGTTGTCTTTTCAGTGCGATCTCTGGTTTTGAATATCGGTTATCTGCTCCATTTTGGAGAAAACTCCGCCGCAAGAGACCTTTACACAAAACAAAAATGTTCCTTTAATAGGTGTGATAACCGTCTAATTCCTCCGTGAGGTTTGCATGAAACCACCACTACCGTTTGTATTGTTGCTGGTATCGGCGGTTGTTGCCGCCGTTACCGTTAGTACTCTTCATACTTTAGAAGAAAGAAAAGCAGAATTGTTGAACCAACCCCTTAATTGTCGTCCTTCTTCTGCACCCACTTTAGCATAGCAACGTGATGGAACAGGGAATCAAATTCTAAGTCTGGCTCCGATGGATGATTTACTACTGTCCAAAATACACTATGGCGGTTATTCGACGACAAAGACGCTAATGCCTAATAGACGGATGATAGAATTTGACACCGTTAAATTGACGGCGTTAAGTTGCCTTTTGTAGTATAGATAGTATGTAGATGAAAGTACCTGAGAAAACCAATAATTATGTGAAATTAAAGAAAATTACGGAAACCAATAACATAATTTATAACTTTTTTGTTATTTTTATTCTTAAAATGTTATTTAATTATTTGGTACATATATGTTGAGCATACATAAAAGAATGATAGGTCTTATTTATACGTAACACTATGTCGAATGAAAAATGGTTATGTATACGTAACCTATGTGTGACGTATATGAAAAACCATGATATGGTTTTCATTTGATGCATACCCTTATTTATATATACTCACACATATATATAGATGAACTGATAAAAATTTATAAATTATGTGACGGATTTAATTGGTTTTCTTTAGTTTTCTTATAAAATTATGGTTTTTTTAGTATCCCTCCTCTATATACATATGTTGTGTGTGTGCGTAAAAGTAATTGTAAATATTAGGATAGTGAAACAATTAAAAAAGCAAAATACCTCTTCAAATTTTATTAAAATAGCTCACTTAAATTTAAGCTACCAAAATTTAGGAAAAAAAAGGTATAAATACCATTAATTCATTAACAAAATTCATAATATTGTTCTATGGAAAATGAATGTATAAAAAGGGAGAGGCAAAGAATCATGTGGGAAATAAGAGTAAGACCTCAGAATCGAACCTTGTCTTCCTGCTTAAATAGGGGCCGAACAGCAAAATTTTTTTATTTTACTTAAAATTAGTTGGCATTTACGTAAGATATATATATATATATATAGGGGCCGAGCAACAAAAGATATATATATATAGGGAAAATTTACGGTATAAAGTGTTGTTTTCGTGCGAAGGGTACAAAGCAACAAGGACCATCGATCTAAGAGATGAACGGTTCAGATTTAAGATTGAATAATCACGCAAGTAATTTTCCTGTAGTGGAATAATTGGTAATACCCCACAATTGTTGACTTTTTTTTAACTTACCCCCGTTTTTTTAAACACATATAAGTTTTTCATATGACATTATTTTTTCAAAAAAAATACATCATAAAAACAAGCATTTTATTATTTTTAATATGAGTATAGTATTGCTATACTTTTTTTTTTAAATAATATTTTTTTAAGGAAACGTCTACGTGCTGTGCGTATAACTTGCGTGATTATTCACTGCGTAATTATCAACATAACTTGCGTAATTATCATATAACTTGCGTAATTATCAATATAATTTTCTTGATTATTTTTTATAACTGTGTAATTTTTCTTTGCATAATAATAGATATAACCTGCGTAATTATAAATATAACTTGCGTAATTGTGTAACTTTTATGCGTAATTGTAGCGCGGACGAAACTACCCATCCGCTAAAAAACACATATCACACTTTGATGACTTCGTACGATTCGCACAAAAATTAGATTTTGTATAGTAACCGGCCCCTATATATATTAGAGTAAATTACATTTTTCATCCTTTAGCTATATAGCAAATTTCAGGTTTCGTACTTAAACTAAGGAAATTACAGTAAACATCCTTCAGGTTTAAAAAAACTTGTATATTTCGTCCTTTCCTCTAACGGACGTTAATTTTGTTTGTTAAATTAACGTCCGTTAGAGGAAAGGATGAAACATGCAAGCTTTTTTAAACGTAAAGGATGTTTACAGTAATTTCCTTAGTTTAAGGACGAAACCTGAAATTTGCTATATAGCTAAAGGACGAAAAATGTAATTTACTTTATATTAAAATAGATCTCACTCTTCACACCATCACAAAAGAATCTATATAACTAGTTTTTTTCCTTGTGTTACACGACAGAAATTTTGTTATTTTTTGTCGCATTACGTGACGTGAGTTTGATCGTTATTACATAAGCTCGTCGAAGCCATAAAAGCAAATACCAAAACCAATTCTGATAACCCCAATACATCAAACGATGTTTTCTACTCATATTTGGTTCGGTTCGTCTTAATATCACGATGGCAAGTGCACTCGCTATACGCAACAATACAAAAATCATACTCGATTTTGAATACAAATCCATTTTTTTTTAAATGACTTAAATTCGGTTTGCTCCATGAAGTTTAACAAAAATAAATAATTTCATCCAAAAATTTAAGAACATTAAATTACTTCTAAAAGCTTTATAAGTTGTTTCGAATTTATTCCAAAAGTTTCACCAGTTGTTTTCACTTGATTTCAAAATAATAAAGATTTTAAACTGAAATCTAAACAAATTATGAAACTTTTTGAATGAAAATCAATGTCTTAAAAAGTTTGAAATAAAATTATTACTTTTGTCAAGCTTAATAGAGCAAAATTAAAATTAAGTTCACGGACAAAATTTATTTTAAAAAATTGAAATTATTAGAAAATAAAACATGTTTAAAGATTATGTTATATATATAGTATAAAGATGAAAATAAAATTATAAAAAAATAAAATCTAAACACGTTAAAATTTGATTTTAAAACTATAAGAAATGAAAGTTTAAAATAAAAGTTGCAGAAATTAAAAGTATACTATCATATTTTTAAAGTGTTAATAAACTAAAATTACTTTATTGAGTTACCAAGAAGTTGGTCAATCACATATGCCAAGGTCAAACTTTGGATTTTTTTTTATGATTATACGTAAAAAGACGACATCACTCACATTGACAAAAATAAAATACTTCACATAATTATTTGGGTGGATTGATTTTTCTCATCATACACACCACGCCAAACCATATACCAGCCGATCATATTTTATCTTATTACATGACATCCTATTAAATCACTAACTTTAAATTTGAACGGTTCATTAATGTCACTTTATGCTACAAACAGAAAGATTTTAATAACATCATAAAACTTTTTAAACGAATTACAAACTAAAATTAATAACTACATTAAAATAAAAACATTAAGAATAAAAAAAATACTAAAACTTAAAAATCTATAAATCAAACATCCAACCACGTAACTGAGCAATTTTTTATTTGCGTTCTAGGACGTTTTTAACATCGCCTCGGGGGCATCATCCATGCGGTTTAACAAAAATGTTCATGTCTCGGTCTAGCGTTTTGTGAAGCAACTTCTCTCGTTGTAAGTCTAGGAAGACCAATTTTGATTCGGTTACTTTCATACGAAGCGCTTCTCGTTCCCTTTTTTGCTTCATTCTTTCTCACTCATCGCTTTGTAATCGCTAATGGCATCGTGCAATGTTGTTATGTTCAAAGTCTCCCCTACTTTACTGTCTTTACGTCTCGGCCCGGTGGGTGTGATGATTCCGTTGACGCCGGGGAGGGGGCTTGTAATGGGCTTATTTGAACTTATGTATTGGTCTGATTCTAAAAATGTAGTCCTCTTTGTTATTTGAGTACCAAACTCTGCAGCTATAACCTCGACCGGCTCTCATTTACCATGGTTTCTTACAACCTTCCACGATTTCATGCTTGTAAAACATTTCTTCTCGTAAACCTTTTTGTATTCGGTTAACGCTTTAAGGACAATATCTTCGTCGTAGCTTCCGCTTGTGCAAAGTTGTTTCTACGTACTTAAAAAATAAAAAAAATAATTATGTAATAGTAAAAATAAAATGTATATATATATAAGTAAATGTAAGAAAAATTACCCTTTGATTATAGTGTGACAACTGACAAATTTTAGGTCAACCTTCATTTGTATAATACTCGCACTCACTTAAAATATGTGCATGTTAGACTTAATTTTGGTTAATTAGGTCATCATATGCATAGCAAAGCCTATTCATCACATGACATTGCATCAATTACCGGGTCATGCATGGTCTATCACGATATGCGAACATTGGTGAAAATTACTAAAAATATAATAATGAAATATTTAACGTGTTGCAATGCCATAAGTATTTTACTATATTAGTGTGCGTTAAAACTAACCTAAACATTAACGAACATGTTCGTAGATTATAGCGACCCAACTAATCATCGAGATAACTAATGTTTTCAATACTAAAAGTGATAAAAAAACACAAACAAATAATATATTTACTTAAAAATATATAAATAATATTAAAAACATCACAAATATCACCTCCTCGTCACCATCACCTAAACCCCAACCCCCAAGCTGCAACTAACCAACCCATTCATTATTTGCAACTAACAAACCCAATCTTTTTCTTTAAGCAGCCTATAATGTTACCTCCATGATCTTAAGTCTCTCAATGGTTCATTCATACTCCCTTAGACTTATTGAATCAGTGAGCATACATGGATGGCACCTAGAGCTGCTCATGAACCGAACCGAATCGAACGAGGCTTGCTCGAAGTGGGTTCGTTTACAAACCGAGCCGCTCGGTTAGGTTTGAATTTAAGAAATCTATCAGAATGTTTATGCTGGAACCCCGTTTGGTTTATAACCAAACGCTCGGTTCTGCTCGATTTGGCTCCCGTTCCAAACTAAAATTTAATAAAAAAACCAAACTATTATTATTTCAACTATACAAAAGTTACAACTCTAACTAAATAATAATAATATAAGTTTAACAAAACAAAATTTTAAAGCACAATTAAAATTTAACATTAAATCAAACAAGTTATGATGACAGCAATTATGAATTTAGGGGAACTTGAAAATTATTATATTTCATGACTTCACGTTCTTAAGTATAGAGAAAGTTTAAAAAAGTGGTAAAAGGAACTGAATGGACAAGGCCCAAGAGTAGTGATATTAAGTAAAATTATTAAATAAATTAATATAATACATACATACTATATATTTGTATAAAATAAATAACTACAAAATAATTCAAGTAAAAACGAGCCAGAAACGAAGGAGCTTAGCTTATCTCATGTTCAGTTTATTTACAAACCGAAACTGAGCAACTTGGCTCGTTTAAAACCGAACCCAAATCGAACGAGCGAATTTCCAATCATTTTTCGATCGAGTTCAAGCAAGTTTCGAATGTCGCACAATTTGGACAGTCTTAATGACACCTCTATTTTGACTTTAAATATTGAAGAATTTTTCCATCTAACTCCCACAAGACTTAGAATGCTTACTGTCCTTTTTGCTTTTCACAACAAATGACTAGAGTTGTGCAAATAGCTCGCGGCTCGGATCTCGCTTGGAAAAATCTTGAAAAATGCTCGCTCGAAATGGCTTGGTTTTAAACTGAATCGAACCGAACTGGCTCGGTATGAAAATGAGCTGAACTCGGCATGGTTCGTGACGATCCGAGATGGCTCGGTTACGCCCGCTTGTTAGCTCGGCTCGATAAGGCTTAGATTGTTTTACTTGTAATATATATATTTTTATGTTTATCACATATATCATTGCATTTACTTTTTTAAGAATATACTATTTTTTTTAATAATTTTTATGTCAAAGTATTAAATTATAATATTTGTATTGGATCGTTTCATGTGATGATTCTATATTTTTATATATTAGAAAGAATTCTTCAAAAACATACTTTTAATATATTTACTAAAAGCGGACTACTGGTTGTTATGTGATGCTACAAGTTTTGTTCGTTCGATTTAATAATGATGAATTTATTAGTATTATGTTGAAGTTGAACTTACTTTTTTGAAACTAATTTATATTTTGTGAAACTTGATATAAAGCAGTTATGAGTTTATATAGTATTTTGAATTTATTTTGCATTTGATGTTTTAATTGTATTTATAAAATTAAAACCAAGCCAAAACAAACCGAGCCGAGCCAGCTTGGTTAAAAACTGAGCCGAGTTGCTTCATCACAAACTCATCTTTTAGTGCTTCGTCACTAGTTCAAGAGCTTAAGAGTTCAAGTAGTGTTCCAAGTTGCTTCAAGAGGATTTAAGTGTTGAAGTTTTCTACAAATCCTATTCAATTCTTCTTACTTGCTTTAAGTGAGTTAAATCTCTTAACGAACTACATTTTTTTTATGTTTCACGCTGATTGTGTAGAAAGGATTCACCCCATCCCATGTTTTCACACTCTCGCTTATAGCAAAAACACGAGGATGTAACAAACAAGATCGTCATATTACATTGTTAGTTAATAAAGATGCATTAAATGATGAAAACCCAACATGACATGACGTCACCCGACACAACGGAGACTTGTGTCGTGATTAGTCAATCCCATGGCCAACATAGTCAAACAAGTATAATCAATAAAATCCCACAACCCGGGAATAAGCAAGAGCAAAACACACCCAAAAATGATAACAAAAGTCGAACAAATATTGTCTAAAATGCTAAGCAATTCTATCTCGAGTCCTTAGAGTCGTCTCTAAGGCAACAGCTTTAAGCAACCCTCAACGATTTTGATTACCTAAAAAGGTATGCTCAAACTGTCAACACATGATTAGTGAGTTTGCAGGATTAAATTATGAATAATAGTGATGTTGTGACAGTGTTTGTAGGACATAAGTGTTTTCAATTATAAGCAAGTAATATCATATGTAATCATGAGCCTCACAATTACGCCTACGACGTACACACAGATCTTGTTGAAACATATTCACCCTAGGTCCCGTTCGTGAGCACTATCAATCTTAACTATTATACTAACATACAAGGGTAGGGGTGTCAACTCAATAGTACTATCATTACCTGTCCGTTGGCTCCAACACGAGAGTTAAATAGTTGTGAATAAAGAACCACACAAAAAACTCATGCATGTACCAAATAACTACTTTCAAAATAAAAACACAATAGTTCAAAGAAAAGATTGTTTTCACAGCAAGAAAATGAGTGAGCATACTTTTCACCTATGTTTCATAAATAATTGTAATGAAAACACAGCCGTGAAACTCACCTTGCAATGATATGGCAATAATAAACTGAAATAGCTTTTTGTAACAAGCAATACCCAAACAGTCAAGCACCTATAGCAATGTATAATTGAATTTGTATTAATTCTGATTACGTACGGTCAGTCTCACGTCGATTCGGGTTTGTTGAATGATTTTCGTAAAAGATTTATACCTATTTATCTTAATATACATATACATAGTAATTTGATTACTTGCAACACTAGAAACAGGTGGACATATATGAATGCTCATATATACTTAATAAGTTTAAAATATGCTATTATTATACACGAATATATGACAAAGGCACTTATTAATATACATACATAAACATACCATGCAATTTATTTGACCCCATGTACTATAGTTAACACACACAATCACCCACATTAAACACATACATGAGTGCACATACACCCACATTCAAACACACACACCAATCCCATCAAACACACACACCATTCATACACACCTCAACTCATACACACACTACTCACACCCACATAATATACATACACTTATTGAAACACACACACTAAAACACACATACTTAAGCAAACACATTGGTACCCCCACGATACATACCCCAAGCAAACTCACCAACCCACGTCAACACACACACACACAACTCACACACACATGACACCCACACACACACCACACACACACTCAAAAACACACACATAAACACACACTCAATCGCACCGCTTAAACACACACGTATACATGGCATATACAACTTACATACGTATCGACACACGCACACCACGAAGGATATATATATACAGCCATACACACACATATATAATACACACAGTGTGGGTTCTTTCGCAAGGTTTACACGTCTCACACACACTATACATACACACATGGGACACACACACACAACACACATACCACACACATACCCCCCCCCCCCCCGCGCACGCACACACACAGAGAATATACATATACACGTAAACATAGTAGCCTTTAGCTACTATTTTCGACTTCTCTTGGCTACACACACATAGCGACACGTATACACCATAAACCACCCCGAAACCACCGCAACGCAACCGCAAATCCTAGACCAAGGGAACGAAACCAAACCTAACGAAACAAAACAAGACAAAGTTTACTTCCATCTCTTACTTACGGGGGAAGGAATCGGCGACACGGAGACCACCAGCGACAGCTAACGGCGTCGAAATCACTCATTTCAAAGATCACATAAGGGGGGCTTCTGGGCGGATTAGGTTTCGGGAGAGAAGGGTGGCCGAGGGTTGGGTTGTTATATATTTGTTTTTTTGTTATTGCACATTAGTCCCTCAATAATTAATAATATTAATAATATTAATAATAATAATGATGATGATGATGATGATTATAATAATAATAATAATAATAATAATAATAATTAATACTAATAACTATAATAATAATGATAATAAAATAACAATAATAATAACATTCGCAATAGATTTTCCTCCGATTTATTATTTTATAGATTTAAAATTTTACGCGGCTAATTATTGACATTAATTTATTACGACTACAAACACGCTAGTTTCATTAAGGCAATAAATGCACAAACAGAAGATAACAAGCCTTATATTACTTAACGGACCTGAGTGTGACGGATGTCACAGTATCCCCCTAGTTGAGAGAATTTCATCCCGAAATTCAACTTGAGTTAGGTCCTAAAACTCTATTCGGAAACAAATGTGGATATTTAAGTATCATCTTATCTTCCCTCTCCCAAGTAAAATCAGGTCCTCACTTAGAGTTCCAGCGAACCCTAACAATTGAAATCTTGTTGCGCTTCAACCGCTTAACTTCCCTATCCGTGATCTCTATCGGTTCCTTTACAAAGTGTAGTTTCTCGATGATTCGAATTTCCTCAATTGGAACATGGAGGGAATCATCAGTTGATTTGAACTTCCCTATCATGCATGCGGCTAAGTTCCTAGGGAAATTTTAACCGATATGCCATGGGGTCAATCATTTCCGAAATTTCGAATGGTCATACCTCAAAGCTAACTTCCCTTTCTTCCCAAATTGTACGATACCTTTCAAGGGATAAACCTTCAATAACACATGATCTCCTACAATGAATTCTAGTGGATTTTGTCAATTATCGGCATAACTTTTCTATGATCTCCGACTACCTTAAGTCTGTCCTTAATTTGAAATATTTTATTGCTCATTTTCTGAATAATCTCAAGACCTATCAGTTAACTATTACCAACCTCAAATCAACACACTTGCAACCTACACTTTCTCCCACATAGCACCTCAAACGAAGCAAATCAAATGTTAGTATGATAGATGTTGTTATAAGAAAACTCGACCAACGGTAAGTGAGTATCCCAACTCCCACCAAAGATAAATTACACATGCCCTAAGTATGTCTTCAAGAGTCTGAATTGTACATTCCCTTTGACTATCAGTTTATGGATGATAAGCGGTGCTCAGGTCTAACCGAGTGCCCATTGCCTTTTGTAAAGTCTACCAAAACCAAGATGTAAATCAACTATCACAGTCCGATATGATCGACACAAGCACCCCCATGCCTTGCCACAATCTCGTTCACATATATTCTCGCTAGTTTTTCCATCATATAATTCTCGCGAATTGACAAGAAATGAGTGGATTTCGTCATTCAATCCACAACAACCCAAATTAAATCATGTCCGTTACTCATTATGGGCATCTTATTAATGAAATCCATTGCTATATTCTTCCATTTGCATTCGGGAATTTCAAGTTGTTGTCATAATCCAGACGGTTTATGATGTTCAGCCTTAACCTTGGAGCAGGTCAGGTATTCACTCACATACGTCACGATGTCTTTCTTCATACCTGACCACCAATACAATTCTTTAAGGTCTTGATACATCTTGTCTGCACCAGGATGGACGAAGTATCACAATTTGTGCGCATCATTCATGACTAGGTTTTGTATATTTCCCCACTTAGTTACCCATATGCAATCCACGAAATATTATAGACCATCCTTCTTACAATTCATCTGTGTATCCAAGCCATGAAACTCCTCACCAGCAATATTCTCTTATTTTAATTCCTCATCTTGTGTCGTTAAGATTTAAGCCTTTAGGTTTAATTGTATGGTCATTCCCAAGGCTCGTGCACGTAAGGATTTAACACATTATTTTCTACTCAAAGCATCGACCACGACAATCGCTTTTCAAGGAAGATATCGGATCTCACAGTCGTAATCACTGAGACGTTCCATACATCATCTCTGCGCATGTTTAGCTCCTTTTGATAAAAAATGTGTTGGAGGCTCTTATGATCGGTATGAATGACACACTTGATTCAGCATAAATAGTGCCTCCAAATCTTAAGGGCGAACACTACCGCACCTAATTCCAAGTCATGTGTCGTATAGTTCTTCTCATGAACCTTACGCTAAAGTGATGCGTAAGCAATAACTTTATCCTTCTACATTAGCACACATCCTAATCCTTGGTGTGATGCATTGAAGAATACCACAAAGTCATTAGATTCATTAGGGAATATTAGTTTTAGTGCGTTGTATAACCTTTCTTTTAATTTTACAAATGCCTCTTCTTGCTTATTACCCCAATAAAATTTCTTATCTTTTCGCGTTAACATTGTTAACGGTTGAGCAATATTTGAGAAGTTTGCAATGAAATGCCGATAATAGCCGGCCAATTTTAAGAATTGTTGGATTTTCAAGTGCTTCTTAGGTGTATCCCACTTCTTAACTGTTTCGATCTTTCAAGGATGAATGTGAATTCCCTTCTCATTCACTACGTGTCCTAGAAATTTCACTTCACGCAACTAGTTCTAAATGCTATTTACCACTTGAATTGTTGGATTTTCAAGTGCTTCTTGGTGTAAAGTTTCTCTTCCCCAAATAATTTTAGTATCACCCATAGGTATTGTTCATGATCTTCCTTTAACCAGGAGTAGATGAGGATGTCATCTATAAATACAATTACGAACTTATTCGAGTATGGCTTACACACCCAGTTTATTAGATCTATGAATACTACCAGAGCATTGGTTAGTCCAAACAGCATGACTAAGAACTCATAGTGTCCATAACGAGTTCTAAATGCTATTTACCACTTGAATGTCTTCCAGCTTTCTTTCTTTTACTTTCTTCTCCACCACTTGTGCTAAAAACAAATAGCATTGTTTCTTTAAACATCGATGAGTTTTCATACAAGAGATGAGCCTTAGGTTTCTTCCTGGTCATTATCCTTGAATCTTAAGTACCTCACCGTTGGGCATAGGAATTCCACCACCTTTTCTCGGTACACTATCTCAACTCCACATTTTGATAACCAATACATTCCCACAATTACCTCAAAACTTTCTAACTCAAAAGGTATAAAATCTCTATCAAATGCATGGTCCTCTAACATTAAAGTGCAACCTCTAATTATCTCTTTGGCATCAACAAATTTACCATTCGCCATTTCTACTGCATAACTAGTTTCTTAAGAACTAGGGTCCAAACCAAGCAAATAAGCAAATTCGGAAAAAACAAAGTTGTTGTCTGCCCTGGTATCAAACAATACCTATGCGAAATGATCATTAAGAAGATACGTGCCCATGACAACGTTCGGGTCATGACGAGCATCATTTGCACCAATCACGAATGCGTGACCACGAGCAGCATTTCCCTAATTTGTCTATCCTTGGTTTCCAATTATTGCCATCACCATATTTTAATTATTCCCAGCTTAAACTCATGCCCAATTTAGCCTAGGGCACATATTTTGATAGTGGTTAGTGCTCCTACATTCATAACAAGCTCTAGCATTTCCTACCGGATTAACCACATTCACCGATACTATCATGTTGAGCGCCACCCTGCAATCATTCGCAAAATGCCCTAGGCGCCTATAATTTACACACACCCAGCATAGAGCAGCTTGTGGGCGATGGAAATTACATTTCTTACACTTGGGTTGTGGCCTAACATATTCCTTTCTTCCTTGACTCACCACCACAAAATTCCTCGTCGTCTTTGCTTTTTTATCAAACTTTCCACCGACTTGTCTACTTGATTCCCTAGTATCTTTCCTTTTCTCACCACCTTTACCCAATACCCCAGTCCTTACCATTTCAAAAATCAAAGTGTCGGCTTTTAGAATCGCACTTTGAATTGTGGGAGGAGCGATTGTTGTTACCATTTCCAAGATTTTATGAGCCAAACCCCAGATGTGCCTTTCGAACCTTTTAAACTTCGGGGTCCCAAACATGGAACGAGTCTCGCCAGCTCATGGAAACAATCCGTATATGATGCATGCCCAGCTCTGACCATGGCATAATTCCAAAACTCATGCTCTGGTTTCTATATTTCATTGTGAGGGCAATACTCTTCCTTGATCAATGCCATGAATTCATACAAGGTCATTTGCATCACCGCCTCCCTACCTCTTGCCTAAATTTAGGTATTCCACTAGGTTAGCGCCTTACCTTGTAGTAAGCAGGTAGTGCATTTGATCTTTTGACTATCGAAGCATTTGCTGATGTCAATCACTGCTTCCATCTTGTCAATTCATTTAGTCAGTGCTATTGCTCCACCTTTGTTATTAAACTCTTTAGGTTTACAAGCCACAAACTCCTTATAAGTACACCGTTGTCTTCTTCTACCATCACCATAGCTATTTCCATTTCCACCTTCGTTAGCACTACCATTGTTGTTACCATTGTTATTCCATTACCAGGACCATTACCATTCCCATTCGCATCCTCATCATCATTCTCATTTCCTAGTCCACCTCCTTTTTCATTGTTGTTGTTGTTCTTGCCCTCATAACCATTTTCATCCCCACTGTCATTCCCTCCATTATTCCCATTTCCATGATTGTTGCCACCACCATTATCATGATTTAGGATGGTGTCACTTACTTGCTCAACTATAGTCGGGATTAACGCAGCCAGCTACTAAGCAATCATTGCAGATATGTCAGGATTTCCAGCCCCTTGGTTGTTAGCAGGCCCTCCTTTATTTTCTCCACCAAATGCCTCACCATGACCACCAGCACCTCTTCCTCTACCCCTACCTCTCAACGAGAGCGGATCTATCAAGGGGAAGGGGTCCTTAAACTCTTGTTCTGAGATACCCCTGATCAAAAAATAGGATACCCCTCAGCATAAAACGCATGCTTCTCGTGTAGTTGAGAGAGATTAAATGATCTCTGTGGAGAAAGCACCATCGAGAAATGTTTTTGTGCGGTGGAGAGATATTACGGAAGCTCCTCATGTTCTTCGTTCATTTCTTCTTCTTCTATGTTCTTGAGGGAAAATTTAATTTTTGAAAATTAAAAACAAAGTCTTGCTAATATAACATAGAAACTAAAAAATACTTTATTAGTCATGTATATTACTGTTGTTAGCTGATAATATCTCTTGGATGTTATTGGCATTATTTTTATATTTTTAGTAAAATATAAGTTTGTTAATATTGATTGTATTTACCTTAGTTAGCTCATCAATTTACTACGGTATTGTATTACAAATTAGTTGTATCTACTACCTCTAATAAAGCAAGGTTTTCTATTGACACATGTCAATCAATGAAAACCTTTACAATTAAGTTTTCCTGCCTAAAAGATATTAAATTGTAATTGCAATTTTTTTATTTTTTTAAATACATTTATTAATCATTTGAAAATACAAACAATTACCATAGTAAAATATTGTTACCATAATTTAAAATTCAAATAGCTTTCTTATTAATATTTGATATAATTTAAATATCAAATAGTTTTCATATTAAAATTTGATATCAAATAAAATGTTTTGATTATACGTTCACTTCTTATTGTCTAAATTATTTTAAAACTTTCATACGTATTCAAAGAAGTAACTATTTAGAAAATAATACCTTAATGCAAAAAAATAATAATAATAATATTTTATCATTAATTTAAATAAAAACTCAAAATTAATATTGTTTTTTAAATGAAAAAGAATTTATAATTAAAAAAATACAATAAATTATCATTCATCATAAACAATTATGTCTTGAAATGGCAAATTATTTTAGAAAGAAAATTTAACCATCTATGAACAAAATGTAAAAAAAAGTTACTACTATAATAATCTTTAGATTTAGGCATCATTTGAAAGAATTGGTAATCATCGTTATATAAATGATTTGATATAAATTTTAATTTAAACAGAGCTATTTAAAGAAAAACAAGGAACGTTTTTGAAATTTTTGATATATTAATTTAATGCTCAGGTTGTGGTTGTTAAAAACTAACAAAAAAGTTTTGTTAGAGTATAAAATAATGATGGTCTTTGAACCTTATATATGTAAAGTGTATAGTGTAAGACCAAACTTTTGTTTATATGTGTTTCCTACTCATAACATTAGTTAGTTAGACATGAATTTGAGTTAATTAGGAGCTTACAAATTTTTTTTATTTGTTTGTTTGTAGTTTAAATGTTTTTATCCTACACACATTATAAAAATATATAATTTTTATTATACAGCCCCGTGTAATACACTAGGCTATACCGTAGTTGGTAATAAATGAGAGCAATGAATTATAGAAGCTTTCACATATATTATTATGTAATGTAATTAAGGTGAATTTTATTTCAGTTTTAGTCTCCACGTGAATTTAGTTTTATTTTTTATATATCAAAGTTGTATGTATCTTGTCCACTTATTTATAGTATTAATATGTATTATGAATATGTGATATTCATACATACAATATGTATGTATGTATGCATCTATGCATGTATGTATACGTGTGTGTTTGTGTTTCGAAGGATAAATATATGTTAGTGTTCTTTGTGTATCGTATTTCCTTATAAATAATTTAAAAGTTATAAAATATATATGCATCTAGCGTACATAGAGTGTTGCACTTTTGCGTTTCGTACTTTAGTTTGAGACCTTGTCGCTTTTGTGCGCTTCGCGCTATTTTTTTGTCTTATATTTTTATTTTCAGCTCTCATAATATATATAGTGTACACTTTTAACCCATTTGATTTCTAATTGTTTTATTAATCTGCAATAACTTTTGTTCATTATCATTTTTATGAAAAACAGAATACGGGTTTATCTTTAGTTTTTTAAACATTTTGGTATAAATTTATTTGAAAATAAAGGTTGTATTTAATATTGAGGTATTTTTTTGCGTCGTATGCTATATTTGTTACTGTTCTGCTACCATGCATGACGAACAGAACGGAATATTAGTTAACATTATCGAGTGATTATAACTTTTACGATAGGGGGAACGCTTTGGAGTTTTATGTTGGAGTATACTCGTCGAGTCTTGTTTTTGCCATTGTGTTTTCCTATTTGGAATCATGGCGGGATCCCCAACACCCAAATTATTTTTTCATTAATAAATGAATGTAGCGCAAAAAAATGTACCGTAAATTTTTTTTTTGAGATACCAGCGATCTTTTGTGCTAAATCCGCCACTTCCTCTTGGGGCAGCATTTCCACAACTGTTACTATGTGTAATTCATTTGTGCATCATTTTCTAATCAATCAAATATTTTTTAAAATGAGTGATTTTCTAAAAACATCATGTGTCTTGCTTCTAATCTTGTTGGATAAAATATTCTATTTAAAAAAAATTAATAATAAATAAATAAAAGGTTTCAAACAAAATTACAAGTGATGAAAACAATAAAGTTGGTAAAATGTTTTATAATCTATTATGAACGACTTCCTTTTAACTTATTTTAACACATTTTTTAGAGTAGTAAGCTTTTTTCTATCGTAATTATTTCTTTGCCAAGAGTGCTAGGTTTGCGTCCCTAAGACTAGCAATACCAAAGCCACCCATGGGTTTAGGTGCCCCTCTCCACTTGAAAAATTATATACTTTCACAAAACATAAGTTTTCAACGTATAAATGCAATGCTCTTTAAGCATTATTTGTGAAAATATATAACTTTACAAGTTTAGTGGGTGGACATATGTAATTGCCTCAAAAAACTATAAGTATATCATATTGCTCTCACTTATACATATTTAAAACATATAATAAGAAAGTGACCTTGTTGAATAGACCATATTAGTAGAAAACGTCATTATACATTCAGTTTAATTACTTACTAATGATAAGTTGAAGGGTCAAACTTAAAAGAAACAGTAATGTTGGATGAGCGTATCAGTAGAATATTTTGTCAACCGATAGCGACACTAAAAAAACTAAAATCAAACCGATTCAGATGTGACAACCGAAAAGCTAAAAATGGACAATTTTTAAAAATTCTGAAAACAAAAGGTTCAACTTTGGTTTGGTTTGAACTCAAAACCGAGGCATGCACATCTAGTGACCACCTTTCTCATTTTCATAAATAATTTACTTGATAATTTTTCATTTAATTTTAAGGATATTATCTTTTATAAGGACATAAATGTTGTTGTTTTCGAGTGATCCATTTATAACTATTTACCGGTGACAAACAATTATTTTGTTTAGGTAAAATTAGTGTATTGTTTTTTTAAAAAAAGAAAAAAAGATGGTCCTTGGATGGATAGTTTCTTTTAATATTTATAATTTCGCAAATAATCAATGGTTGTTATTAAATTATATGAGATGATTTTTTTTATTTCATTAGAAAGAGGTTTCTTAACATATTAAAACTTTGTTCTCTTTATATAGAAACTTTTTATCTAAAAAAGTAACTTTTAAAAAAACACTTATATTAGTAAATATTCTTAGAAATCACCCATTTTAATAAATAAATTTTCCACCCATACCATTTAAAAAAAACCTCAAAAAAATTATATTTCAAAACCGTTATAATATACTCATGTTCATTTAGGAATTCTCTATGATGACTCTTTCTTTCAAATGAACTTATTTCTAATACAACTAGTAGTTGTTATTCGTTTTCGTTTGCAAGGAAACAATATATTACAAAAAGAAATCTATTACCGGTAATCGATTTCGAATAAATTTTATATGAAAAGTAAATACAAAAATCATGTCGTAACGATATGTTCAAGATAAAAAAAAAATCAAAGAGTGATCTAAAAACAAATTTCCTTATTTCTAGATGTCTCTGGTTTTTATTTTAAACCAAATGGAAATGTGTTTCAAACCAGGGTGGCGTGGTAGGGGTAGAAGCGCAAGCAACATTGCACAAATATGATTTTTGTTTATAGTTTTCTGTTCGGTCCATATTTAAGGCATATTAAATTGAGATCTCCTCGTGAATTGGTTGCATTTACTGTTCGCACTCTATCCATTTTAACTGGATTAGAATAACATAATTTTATGTTTTAGTTTTATCAACCTGATTTGAGTTGTTATTATATTAGTGCAAAAGAATATCATAAATTTAACTGAATATTTGAGTCTTACGTATATTATAGCATTCACATCCCGTTTTTTATTTTTACGTGAGTGTATGCCCTATATCATAGAGAACGGTTGTGAGTGGTTGTAAGTGGAAAAAAATGTTAATATTTATTTGTATATTTGGGGAAACATGGTACAATTCCCATTTTAAAATAAAGAGTCAAGTTAACAAACATTTAACAACTCTAAGCAATACTCAAACTTAGGCCTAGGAATTGCCTTGGTCAGCACATTAGCTGCATTATCAGTCGTACTCACATACTCAATTTTAACCATTTTGGAATTCACCACATCACTTATAAAATATAGTTTCACATCTATGTGTCTGGACCTGTCAAAAAACACCTAATGCTTGGCTAACTGAATAGCACCCAAGTTATCCCAAAACACCACAACTAGTTCTTACACCCAATTCAGTCGTTATTCCTTTTAACCACATGGCCTCTTTTACTGCCTCTGTTAAGGCTATGAACTCAGCCACAGTTGTTGATAAAGCAACAACCTGCAAAGATGTTTTCCAACTCATAGCTTCACCAAGGACCTTAAACACATACCCTGTCAAAGACCTCTCATTATCATTATCTTTAGCAAAATCTAAATTGACATACCCATGAATTACTGTATCATGATTACCATACCCACCAAACTCAAGCCCCACATCTCTTGTATCATTTACATACCTCATAATTCACTTAACACATTCCCAGTGTTGTTTACCTGGATTACTAAGATATCTATTAACCATACTGACCGCATAGCTTAAGCCAAACAACCAACTACACGTCTACACTAGAATAAGCCACCTTAGACATGTAATCAGGATCCTACTTTATAGATGTATAGTCTTTACTAGACAACTTAAACTACAAGCCTAGAGGAGTGCTTACAATCTTGTTTTTTATTCAAAAAAAAATTCTTAAGCATTTTATTTACATATGTGGTTTGAGTTAATCTAAGGATTCCAGCAGCCCTGTCCTTTCGAATTTCCATACCCAAAATCTCCTTATGGGACGTTTGGTTCACAGAATTCTTAGGAATTAGAATTGAAATTGGAAAAGTTTTCATCTAAAATCATGTTTGGTTGGTCAACGGATGGAATTAGAATTGGAATATTTTCCCTCGTTCATTGGAATTCACATTTCTTCCATTTACCTATGAAATGTTTAACAATCTAATGGAATGTTCAAATCTAAAGTTCCAATTTCACTCAAAATTGACCAACCAAACACATTGTCAACTTCAACAACATTCCAATTCCAATTCCTTTGCAAAACATTCTGCGAACCAACGGCCCCTTAGCATTACCCAACTCCTTCCTTTCAAACTCCTTCATTAATAAGGCTTTAGTGTATGACACTCGACCACCATCATTACAAGCCTTCAACATATTATCTACATACAACAACAAATAAACAAAACCACCTAGTCTATATTCTTTGTAATAGACACAGCAATCATAACTACTTCTTAAAAACTAGTTGACATTATGTAATCATCAAACCTTTGATACCACTGCCTTGGTGACTGGTTTAATCCATGCAAGGACTTTTGCAACAAAAAGACCTTCTCCTCGTGTCCTTTTACTTCAATTCCCGGTGGTTGTGTCATGTAAATGCTTTCATCTAAATTCCCATGCAAGAATGATGCCTTCAAATCTAGTCGCTCAAGCTTAAAATTAAACTTAACAATTAATGCTAATAGAATTTTGATTGAGGTATGTTTAATCACATGAGAAAATATCTCATTAAAATCAATACCTATTCATTATGTATACCCCTTAGCAACTAGCCTTGCTTTATACTTGAGAACTTCACCTTCAAATCCTTCTTTTGTATAACCATTTACAATCAACAAGATTTTGTTTAGGAGGCTTATCTACTAAAACCCAAGTCCCTGTTCTTATACAAAAAATCATGTTCTTATAAGTAACTGTTTGATGATATAATAAATGTTCATTAACAGCCTCTCGGTTGCTGTAAATACATAAATATATATATATATATATATATATATATATATATATATATTCTTGAGATCTATACCTTTTAGGTGGTATTATGGTCTTCATTGGTCTGTCCTTAGCAATACTATATCCAGGTTGTACTCCATCTGAGTCACCTGAACTGCCCTCCTTTACAGGTAACTCCACGTCAAACTCATGTTCTTTATATGAATGACTATTGTGGCCATCACAACTTTCCAAGGACTGCCTATTTACCTAATACATCTTTAGAGACAGCATCTTCCTTGAAAACAACATTCGTGCTAATAACAGTTCTAGGACTTCCACCTTCAAGTTTCTAACGCTTATAACCCTACAGACCTTCAGGGTACCTTACAAATATGCACTTTATAGCTCTAGGCTCCAACTTTCTTGTCTAACGTGAGCATAGGCCAAAGCCCTAGACACTATCAACTCATGATAATCTTGTCTTTTTCCTAACCATACCTCCATAGGTGTTCTCATATCCAAAACAGATGAAGGTGGCCTATTGGCCAAATAACAAGCAACTGACACAGCTTTAACCCAAAACTATTTATGTGATCCAGAACTTGATAATATGCACCTTACTTTGTTAAGTAGTGTCCGATTCATTCTTTCCACCAACCCATTCTGTTGTGGAGTCCCTGGAACTGTTAAATGTTTAACAACTCCATGTAGTTTACAAAAATGATATAAATGACCACTATAAAACTCAAGTCCATTGTCTATTCTCAACTTCTTAACTTTTCTTTCTATTTGTGTCTCAACCAGTACCTTCCACTCCTTAAAACCTTTTAAAGGCTTTATGCTTGGCTTTCAATGTGTGCACCCATACTCTTCTAGAGAAATCATCAATAATTGACAGAAAATAAAAAAGATCCTCCTAGAGATTTTGTATTAGTTGGCCCCCATAGATCAGCATGTACATAATCTAAAATACCTTTAGACTTATGAGTATTTTTGATGAACCTAACACCATGAGATTTGCCGAGAAAATAATGCTCCCAAAACCCTGCATCACTGTCAGCTAAATCACCCGGTAACTACTGCTTATTCAACTCAACAAGTCTTTGATTGCTGATATGGCCTAATCTACTATGCCATATCCTGAAGAAAGTCTTATTCTTTTGAATAGCCATATTCACAGTTCATGAGTTCACCTTCCCATCAAGAAGGTAAATCTCGTTCAACTATCTAGTTCCTAACATAACCATCTAGTTCCTAACATAACCATTACAAAGCCTTTGATGATCTTGACTTTACCATCCTTCAAGCTTACATGACACCTTTCACTTTCAAAAGTACCAAGGAAAATTATAATTCTCTGTAAGTCTGGATATACCAGACATGTTGTAACATAACTTCAGACCCTTTGTTTAGACTGAAGAAGATTATGTCCATTCATTTGATTTGACAAGGCCTATCATCACCCAACAATATTGTTCCATGGTCTTCCAGAACTAAATCCTTAAAGAACTCCTTGAATGGTGTCATATGATATGACCCACCGAATCTATGGCCATTCTTGGCCGATCTAAGCCTTTGTAATTACCAGCACATCCTCACTTTCATAGCCACTAAAGGAGCTTTCTTGGACATGATTTGAGATCTTTTTAGAGTTTTGAAACTCCATCTTCTTCTTCCTCCATTCGGGGTAATCTTTCTTAAAGTGTTTTTTTAGAATTACACACAAAACACCTTCACTTAACCTTTGACTTTGATCTACTAACTCATTTATTCTTGATGACTTTATGCTCAAGTCTGCATGTTGCAAACAATCCATCTAACCCATCAATTTGAGTCTCAGTTCTTCATTTGAGTTCTTTTAAGTTCATAGAGGCTAGTACTTCTTCCAAAGACAAACTATCCCTCTCATACATAAGAGTATCTATAAAGTGCTCATGTGATTGAGGTAATGAGGCCAAGAAGATGATTGTATGGTTCTCATCCTCTAATTTCACATCAATGTTTTCTAAATCAATTATCAATTTGTTAAACTCATCTAAATGGTCATCTAAAATTTATTAGGTGCCATGTGAAAGGTATATAACCTTTTTTTTAGATACAACTTATTTGTCATAGACTTTGTCATGTATAGGCACTCTAACTTAACTTATATACTAGCAGTGGTTACCTCTTTCAAAACTTCATGTAAGACTTTGTTTCCTAAGCTGAGAATTATTGTGCTATGAGCCTTTTGCCCTATCTTTTTCATCTTATCTTGTAACTCTTTCTTCTTGTCTTCATTGATGCCCTCCAACATTTTGGTTTCAGCTCCAAGGGCATCTACTAGACCTTGATGAACCAGCAATGCATGCATCTTCAATCTCAACAATCCAAAATCATACTTTCCATCAAATTTCTCAAGTTCAAACTTCGTCCACACCTTCCTTCAATCATTAATTGAATAAATCGTCAATCACCTTCTTGAGGAATCAAGCGATAGGCTCTGATACTAATTATTGAATCTTTAATCACAGAATTACTCAACTCAAGAACAAAGATTATAAGGATTAACAAGTTGAATCAAGAATTAAATGGCTTGAAATTTATTAATAAGAATTTCTTTTAACTTCTTGTTAGAGTTGAACCTATAACCTTCAAACCTTAAGTGCTTAAAGAGGATTTGGTTCAAACCTTAAGTGCTTCAAGAGGATTTGGTTCAAACCTTAAGTGCTTCAAGAGGATTTGGATCTGTCACTACTTACTAGGCCACCAATCCAATAATGAAGGTCAACAATACTTACCTGGGCACTTGTAATAGGAGAATTTAAACCTCAAAGGTAAGCATCTATCACCATTGATGCATAAATAAAGATACCAATTAGTATATATTCATTGAATTCTTTCTACAATTTCACATTCGAAACCAATGCGAATATAAACTACATGTCCAATTGAACTATGTGGTAGAAGTCTTTGACGTTCATTTGCGCCATGGCAGCGAGCACTCAAGCTAATTGCAACTACTTCATTCATTTCTTAAATCTATCTTATCTGTTGCATACAAGCTCCAAACCAAAGAAATGCAACAAAAAAATGAAATGTTAGTTGTCAATAAAACGAATTCGGTAGTATTCTACACTATGGTAGAGATCGACGATCCAATACGACTAGAACTCATAGCACCAATAAATCAGATAAGGTTGTGGTGCGAAGTACTCTTGTGCACCAACGTCCCTTTCCGCGTCCCTTAACAAGTCCTCAAAACCTCCTTTGCTTTCAACTTGGAGTTATTGCCCATGTAACTAACTATACACCACACTTGAAAATCTAAATAATAATGCTATAAGTGTACTTTTTTTTTTGTATTATAACAGTTTTAACTAGTAATTACAATTAAACCACCAATTAATAAAACCAATAATCTGTTGAATTAATTTTAACAAGGATAGGATGAAAGCAAATGAGCAGGAATACAAGAAGCATCCTTCCAAACCCTAGAATGCAACATCAGAATCCCCTTCACTCTCTCCTTCATTCTTTCACTACAATCAATCTGAATCATCAAACAAAGCTTTGAAACAACACCCACCTCCACCATCTCCTCAAGAACACCATCAATCCCACAAAACCTACACACCAAACACAATATCCTCACTGCTCGATCACTCCCCACATGAGAGACCCTCAAGATCTTCTTCGAAACCGTCGCCAGCCCTGCCGCGTGATCCACCAGCTTCGCTCGACCCTCAGCGCACCGGCAGATCTGCTCCAACCCCATCAGCGCCAGCTCACAGATCCTCCTGTCCGAGTGCTCGATCAGAACCTCGACAAGAACCGCTACCATACCTGTTTCTGCAGCCTTTATGCGGTTTCTACCCCGTCTAACCATCTCAACAACTAGCTCCAATGATGCTTTGATGGTTTGTTGAGAGACGTTTTTATGTTTCGTTATCCGAATCATATCAGTGAAAACCTCTGGCTTAACGCTGGCGATATGCGATGGATCCATGACTTTGAAAAGGGATCTTAAGAGCGTTATCGCATGTGATCGAGATTGGAGGCTTCCAAATCTCATCACATGCGATAACGCGCTTAATAATCCCATCCCATTTCCATTATCCACCACCAGCTTCTGCAGCTTCAAATCCGTCAATTGAAAATGATGAAGAACCATTAGAGCTTCATCACAAGCTTCACTTACAACAAACCCACTTTCATTTTCCTCCATTATCACCTTCATCAAGAACTCAAACACACCCAAATCCTCCATGCACGTTAATAACTTACTCCTATCCTTCACTTGTACTGCTATCGATCTCATTCTCCTCAAGCATTTGATAATGTTCTGTGGGTGTCTTTTTACATCATTGAGCATCATTACGATCTGAAACTTATCCACCGGCTTCTTCGGTGTCATCACGGTTAGATTAATATCAAGATCAAGATCAAGATCCAGCCCATGGTGTGAGTTGTTGGTGCACCATGAGTGGATTAACCGTCTAAGGGTGTGGTTCGGGATCAGATCGGTGTCGGAGAAGGGTTGTTTCGTCACCGGACAGATGGTTCTTTGGCTCGTAAACAACCATCTTTCGATGCTTTCTCGATCGTAGGTGATGCCGGTGGATATTGTGACTGGATCTTTCATGGGTTGCATTGAAATGGGGCATAGGAAATGAGATGGGACTTCGATTTCCAACTCCATTGATGAAGATTGATATTTGGGTTTGAATCTTTAAGTTTTGAATTGTTCTTGGTGATGAAGATTGATGGAAACTGGAGTTGTTTATGGGGTTATATGAAGAGAGAAGGAGTGAAGCTGTATCAAAGGGAAAGTCAACACTCTTGTAATTAAGAGGAGATATAATTGCTTTCGAGTCCTTTAACATTACAACCATGTCATGTTAAGACTTAAATGTCAAGATCCTAAAAAAAAGCTTGTTTTTATTTTTCTTCTTTTAGTAAAGATATTCGTATTTACCTATTGATAATATTGCTTGAAATTAACAATATAGGGATAGATGATAATCCGATTTACATAATTTATTAAAAATAAAGTATAAGAAGTAATTTAAACTTTTAATCTTAGTTTTATAAAAAATATGACTAAGACCATGGTAAAATAACAAATGATAACATGTTGCTAATGGTTGTAAAGGGTGAAAATGCAATCTTCACCCTTGATCTTTTTTCAGTTAGTAAACTCACTTAACTTTAATCCATACACGTTATTTTAAAAATTATAACATAAAATCAATATAAACTTTATTATATATATTCAATTCAAGAGAGAGAGTGTGTGTGTATATAATACAATACAAAAGTATCATTATAAATATAAGTCAACTAGGGATGTTTAAATAATCTTTATTATATTATTGCTATAATCGTCATATACATGTATGTCAAATTTCATATTAATTGGAATTCTGTAAAACTTGGAGTACTTTAATGAAATTGGTATACATAATTGTGAATAACGAAGCATGGAGTCATGGACTCGATCCATACACATAGGTCGGTATTGAAAGAAGATATTGGAAAGTACATAAATGATCCTTGGACTAATCATTAAGTTATAATTTCATCCACCTACAAAAGAATATTTATTCTTGTCTTCAATAATATATTTCACTACATAATTGGCCTATAAACGCTTAACATTACTTCTCAAAGTTATTAGGAAAAATATTTTCTATCGTGTTCGAATCTAACATTAATTCCATTCATGCTTAACTGCTAATTACATTATTGATGTCATATGTTCTTCCTCGTATTAGAAGGTTGAGGTAAATAAATACGTATATGAGGTTGATTGATGAATGATAAAAGGTATATATTAGCTATGAAAAAGTGTATGTGCAAGTGCAAAACTACTAAATAAATAAAAGCCAAAATGTTTATTTGATTTATTTGATTTTTCTACCCTATAATAGTAATAGAAATCACATCCACAATTAAATATTTAAATTTATAAACAAAGACAAAATTAAGGAGCGTTACAAATTATGAAATTAGAAATATTAGTTATGTTATTCATTCAATATTTAAGGGTTTCAACATTATATGTTGACGGAAAAAGTTGCATAAGGGTTTCGCGTATGTTTTATTGATCCACTTAAATCAAAAACATTAACTTCTATAAAAACAATTCACAATAACAAAACAACTGTAAAAACCAGTTGTTTAATTGCTAGATAAAAAACATTAGTGTCTTTAACCAAACAATAAAAAAAATTAGTTATTATTTGTTGGAATATTTGCTTATGGCCTAGTGACATTGTGATATAAGTGATTGTCCCTTACAAAACTATGAGTTTAAATTCTTATAAGGACAAATTGACTATGTGATTAGGAGAATAAATAAAATGCTATTAGAAAAACCTGATACATTAGTTCTTTTATAAATTCAATTGATACAAAAAGTTTTTAGGGGTAGAATAAAGATACTTTAATCTAGAAGTACCAAAAGTGGGAGATCAAAGATAGTACAAGTGGTCTTTATGTAACCAAGAGTGAAGTACGACTTTGATATATTAAAGGCGTGTGTTCATTAATGGGATACATGATATCGAGTAAGGTTAAGTGTTGGATTTCGTGGGTGTCGACACTCATCTCTGACTTTCTCGCTGTACAAAGAAGATGGCCCAATCACTTGTGTCGATTCTTACTCTTATTTAAATACCAATTTGATGTGTAATAAGTTAAATAATATTAGGTGGTGTCGAGTTTAATAATAAAGTCGTTAGTGTTTTATAAATTTTTTCGAGGTCAATGGTTTGAGTTACGTCTAAGAAACTAGCATACCGCAGTGGTGTAAGATTCCTCAAGTTTGTGCTCAATCTATAAAATAATTTTCTCAACTCTCATAAGAATATTAATAGTGAAAATGGGTTCAAGAATTTAATCTATGCAATTTTCTTGACATTCCTTTGGTTCATTTGGAAGGGACGTAATGATCGAAGCTTTAGTAATAATAAAAAATACTCACTGGAGATTCTTGGTGATATTAAATCCATGTCTTTCTTTTGAATTAAATTAGGGGGAAAGTTAGTCGATTGAACTGGAATGCTAGTTGAAGTTTCTTATTGTAATTTGGTTTGCATGGATATCTTGTAACTTTTCTCTAGCTCCTATCTAGATTTAAATGAAGTTTCCTTTTGGCTGTTAAAAAAAAGTTACGTCTAAGATGAATTGGTATAATTTAGTTGTTATGTAGTTAGGAGAGTAATATTCGTCATTAAAACAAATAAAAATACTTGTTGAAAATTCAGTGTATATTTTCCTACTACTGTGTATTTTGATAACGGAAAACATTAATTTTATGATACTAAAATTTTTATATGATTTTAAAAATAACAAAAAACTAACATTTAATTTGGGGGAATTGGTGTAATGGGCTTTCTAGCAGAACTTTAAAACGTCTTTCTATAGTAGTGGAGTAGTGATTGTAGTCAGTACGACAAATTGTCTCATTTATCCAGCATATATGTAATATATATTTTTAGATAAAAGAACCGTGTTCATGGTATTATATTTTATTACTTGTCACAACCCGAACTAACCAAATATTCAAACGTCGAAGAACATCGAAGAATAGTGACCTCATAGATAAAGTTTTTGGTTTCGACATTGTTGCCACCCACAATATATGTGTCTTGTTTAGTTTCTTTTGTCTTTCATAATTTTTAGGTTAATGTCATCTTCAAGTTCGTATAATGTTTTTTGGATTCATATGAGTTTTGACTCATCAAGCCGTAAACAAAACCCGTATAGCACTCTTAAAAAATTTCATAGATATTTGCTTTACAATGAAAAAAAAGAGTAAAAATTTCATTAAACATGAATGGGTGTTTGCAGTTCTTCAAATTAAATTTGGCAAGTTATGCCTCTCACGGAAACTTAAATTTTGTGATAAAATCTTAAAATAATAATTTGACAAGATCTTGCTAATGTTTGTTCATTTAGAAAATAAATATGTTCATGACCTGTTCATGAATAATTATCGAATGAGATTTCTTATTTATATTCATTCATTAAGAAAATAAAGTTTTTTACGAATGTAAACGAACACAAAAGAACACAAAGAAATGTTCATGAACACAATAAACGTTTGTTTGTTTGTTTAGAAAATGAATATGTTGATAAACTGTTTATAAATACTTATCGAATGAGATTTTTTGTTCGTATTCGTTCATTAAAAAAATAAAGTTGTTCATGAACGTAAACAAACACAACAGAATGCCAAGGAATGTTCATAAACACATATGAACGTTCATAAATATAAACAAACACACACGATCACATATTCATTTTAAAATAACATCTGTTTTTTTTATTACAAACATGATAGGAATCCATTAAATAAGTAAACAGTTCACATAATTATCCGAACATACTTGACATAATAACCATAAACATAATTAACACAAGTTAAGAAGTTTGCTAAGCTTTGAACGAAACTGAAATCAAAATGGTCAAATAGGGGATGTTGGTAGAGGCGTATAGTATAACTAGGGTTTCATATGGTTTAATTTAAACTCGTAAAATGAAAATATAGAATATAAAAAAATAATTTGTATTTTTCATCACAAACATTATATATATCCATTAAAATAAACAAGCACTTAACATAATTATCTGAATATACTTGACATAATTGGCATTAACATAATTAACACAAAAGTCAAGAAGTTTATCAAGCTTTAAACATAATTAAAATCGAAATGATCAAATAGGAGATATTGGCAGAGGCATATAGTATAACTAGGGCTTTATTTTTAAAATTAAAACTAATAAAATGAAAATATAAAATATAAAAAGTCTTGAAATGAACGAGTAAGGATCTTCTAGAAACAATAATAGATTGATCTTGTGAAAAGAATGCGGAATGTAATCGTTCATGGCATAGAAATTGAAGTATATAATGAAGAATTAAGCAACAAAGTAAATAAACTTAAATTGTATTGCTCTCTGATTTCAAAAAGTTACAAGTATGCTCAAATCAGAAAATTTATATCTTAATTACAAACATTATATCTTGTTACAAGTCTTGCGCGAGAACTAACTTCTCATGCGGATCAAAAGTTCTCGCGAGACTAGATCTTTATCTAAAATATTTTCAATTGATTTCCCGAGCCTCTAGGTTTAATCTCTACAATTTCCTCTTAGGCTCGGTGAATCAATTCTTCAAAAGTCCACGTCTGCAACTTTATAACTGCCTCTATATGCATACATCTTGTTATCCAAGGCCTTCGTAATCATCCAACTGAACTGTGCCGCTACAAAATGAACTGATTCATCAGCTGCTATTGGAGATGCCTGCAACCTCATCTCTTTATCACGTACATCTTCTTCTCTCCATCATACGCCGAGCTCATAATCGGTTCAGAATTTCCATATCTCATAAATCGTTTGGAATATCAGAGTGTATGAACATAAGCAGGCAGTGGAAGTGCACTAACAGTAAGATTTCCAACTTGACGTACTACACTCTTTCAAGTTAGATTATCAATCTTGTCAATTGGTTGTTCTGTACCACTTTCAGCAACTATCTTTCCCTCTTCAATCAATACATCAGAAAATAAACTCTTCAAGCTATTCCCGAACATGTTAGTGTAATCAATATCTTCTGATAAGTCATCAAATGGACAAATATTCTTCTTCATCATCAGCAAGAATCTCTTTTTGAAACGTATAGAATTCCTATTCATACATGGCTTCAGTAGCAGGATCTAATGGTACATAGTTATCTAGATCATCAAGCCTTGGTCCGGAGACATTGGCAGAACTAGAAGGACCAGCAATCAAACCCATATCATCACCCTGATCATTATCATCATCTCCCTTTTTCTTTCCTTTATCATCTTTGCTTTCATTACCACCATCATTATCATCATCATCATCTTCATCTTCTTCATAAGAGAAATCAAAATCAAGTCTATCAAGGTCATCATCACCTTCGGTCACAATTGGAGTAGCAACATGCTCAAGCTTCAGAAAAGCCTCTCCAACACCATGAACTACTAGTTGATCTTCAGTAACCTCAGTTTGAGTAGTGGTAGTTGGTTCTTGATCAACATCAATAGTCTCTGTTGCCTTTTTAGGAACAACAGGGTCAATAATAGGTTCAGGATCAACAGCAGCAGGATTAGCAGATTAATGTCCGCTAGACTCTCCAACTTCAGTGATTCGTTGCTGTGCAAACGTAAATGGAAATCTTGAAGCGGGGACACTAATGTTGTTCTCCAAGATTTGAACATAACTGAATAGAAATTGCTGTTGATGTTCAAGATTCTTTATCTTCTCATCTTTGTCTTGGTTTAGTGCATGCAGATCATATATCTGCTAAGACTATTCTAACATCTCTCTCTCTCTTCAAGTTCTATACTCTATGCTCAAGTGTAACTACAGTTTGTGAGCTTGAAGAAGTACCGGGAGTTTTCCTATGCTCTGGAGGAGTGTTAATAAAATCATCCATACCCAATGTATCATAATCGCCTTGACTCCTTGAAGGAGTACGTAGAATATCATCTGATGTAGGCATAGTAGATGATGTTACAGTAGTTGATTCTGTAACAATCACCGATGTATCAATATGAATGGCCTCACTTGCAGTCACGGAAGGCTCTGATACTGGTATCTCTCTTCTAGGTGACACCGTGGTCATCGGGGTTCTCAGCTTTTTAATCACCACACCACGTCATCTTCCCCTCCCACGTGTACTTACAATTGTTTCAGCTCTCTTTCTAGCCATCCTCTTCCTTCATTTGGAAGTAGGAGAATCCTAAGGAATGAAGTCAGTATCAATATCCTAAATATTGTGTTTAGCGGGTGTGACTGGCACTCTGAATCTCTCCTAAAGTACGTAAGGAACTTGTCCAATACGATCACTATCTGTCTCACTGTTAGAGTCATCAAATCATGAATCAATTTCTTCATCAATGGATCTTCGAGCTGACTGAGAACTTCCTGGAGCATCATCAGGAGTTCTCGTAGAAGTACTATCAGGTTCAGTTTGCTGAGCTTCTTACTGTTGCTGATCAGGCTGTAATCCATCTATAAATCGCCAAGTTTGGCAAAGCGATCTCCCTTCCATGCATTGCCTCGTGTTCCCATCAGATATGTAAATATATCTTTCTTCATCACCGTAACAGCATAGGTGGAAGACTCAGATACAGCTAACTTAGGAAGAGCTGTATTCACGATCATCTAAATGAATCTAGGATACATAATAAACTTCTTCCCAGCAGTTGCAATAACGTCCTTCTGCATCTCAGCAAATATGGCTTTGGATATGTTTTATGGTAAGTCTTAGAAGCTTTATTCATCTTTTGAATAAAACTTCCCAAGTTTAATATCTTCCAAAACTAAATTTATCTCAAAAGCAAAATTACTCTAAGTATTTTTCTTCCGAAGCAATTCTTATCAAATTAAGAAATATCTTCCGAAGTCAAATTGGCTTCGGAAGTTTTTCTCAAAACTTCCGAATACAAATTACCTTCGAAAGATTTTCTACTTCCAAGATAACTACCATTTTGGGCACTTTTCTCAGAGGTGGGACCAACATCCGGATTTCAAATTTTATCCTTTTCCAATAAATTTGTCTCAAATCTAAACATATATATACTTTTTTCAATGGGTCTCTATCTCACTACTACCTCTTCATATACAAATCTTCTAACCCTAAATCACCCACAAACCCTCATTGCTCTTAGCTTTCTTCTTGCTAAAGCTTTCTCAAATGGCCAACAATGAACCCCGAACCCCGAACCCCGAAATCAGCAAGATTTCTCTATGCACCTACACAGGCAACAAAACCAGGTTGCTCTATTCTCGTCTGAGAAAGATCCTGGTTTCTTAGAGGTTTGTTGCTTTCTTTCTTAATCATCATACCTCACCGCACTCACAATCGACCCTCCACTATACAAAGAACAACTGCTGAAATTCTACAAGACCTGCCAAGAGGTCATCTTGATAGTGAGAAGGCACTATCTACCAAAATGTAGTGGAAGACTATTTTCATCACCCAGCCACCATCAACACTCATCTCAGGCTAAATGATGAAAAAGGTGAGCTTTCCTTCCCCAAAGAATCTGTAAATGACTCAATTAGGCAGATGGGCTAAGAAAGGGACTTTATAGTTAGGAGCTTCAAGAAGGGTAAGGTCTCTTACCAATGGAAATGCCTCCTCCATATTGTTATTCACTCTTTATCAAATAAATATGAAGGATGAGATCAAATCCCTAAGGACTTATATGGTCAAGTTCAAGTACTCTCAGTTTGTTTACACAAACTTTCTTGCCAACTTGAACTACTTAGAGGACTACATGTTCCCTAGATATATCCTGCATATTCTTAACTGTGAACTTGGCTCACAGTTAAGGGGAACATGTACTACTCATAAACTATGACAGATGAAGCCCAACATCTTCAAAATCATGAGAAAAATCACTGTTGGTAACCCTGGTCCCAAAAATATTAAAGCTAATTGCTCAAGGTGATAACTTAATAGCACCGGTCAATGTTGAACCCACACCTTCTCCATCTGCACCACCCTCACAGCCTCAAATAACCATCACCTACCACAGAAAATCCAAGCAAAACCCTGCTTAGTCTATTCAGACTGAGCAGGCCCCCATATACTTACCCATGCAGGAGAAAGTGGAACCAAAAGCTCCCACTTCCCCTAAAGAGAAAACTACTCCCATTACTTCATTGATCAGTGCTGAGGTTTCTCGTGCTCAGCCTGATGAGCTCACTACCCAAGCTGTAAGCCTTCACTCAGAGTCTCAAAACTCAAGTAACCAACCTTTAGGGGACAATTACCATCCCCAGCCTTTAGACTTAAACCAACCAATCCCAAACCACCAATTTTATTATGATGAGGATATGGGTTTTAGTGAGTATAATGAGTTTCTCTTCACTCCCTTGTTCAAGGAGAAATGAGTACTCCTGCTCCACCCAAATCTAGCCCACATCAACCAACCCAAACTAAGGTGGGTTCTCCTGAACATGTTCAGGAAGTCCCTAGGGAAGAGGCTCTCATTTTAGAAAGTGATTACATCATTGAGACCTTAACCATGGCAACCCAACCCCTTGACACTTCTCTTGAAACTGTCATGGAACAGGGGAAATCCAAAAGCCAAGAACCAATATCTGGTGGTGAGAGAACTGACTTTGTTTATGTTCTCTCAACCCCCCATGATTCTTCTAATAAAGATAAGGAGAGTCTGCAACTAAGGGTGCAAAAACTATCCAAAACCTGCACCTACTTGGTTTTTAAGGTAAGTCAACTGGAATCTGAGGTGGCTACCCTACAAAGGTCGGTCCTTAATCAGAAACTTCAGATCATCGATCTCAAGGGCAAGTTAGCTGAGAGGCCTGCCAGGCATGCTCAACCAAGACCACAAGAACCTGTAGATGTGGTGAACCTAACATATAGCTCACCTATGCAATTTGGTGATGCTAGCAAAAAAAGGGAGGATGTCTTACCTGCAATCATAGAACCTATGAGTTCTACCCAAAGTATGGACATTAAAGACTCACCACCCTCACTTGTAGTTGTACATACTCAACAACCTTCTCAGGCCCATATCAATGTGGATGCCTTGATTCAAAGCTTATTTGAGTAGGGAATACCAAAGGGAAGGAATACCAAGGGCTATGTCTACCCCATCCTACCCTGCTGACAACCCAATAATAGGATGGTGGTATGATACTGATAGAAGAGCACTAGTACTCTCTAGATCTCAGGGGCAACAAAAAGTATTTAATTTTCAAACCTTGAGATACTATGAGAATTTTTCTCTGGTTGACATGTCATTTGCCAACCCAAGTCATAATAGGCAAGCTTATAGGTTGGCTGAGATGCTCTAGTTGAGGGTGCTCGAAGAGTTTAATAGAAGATTAAAGATATATAGACAGAGGCTAGTAGGGAAAACTGTTGGTCAACTGGATATTAAGGCAGTCCTTAAGATTATCTTTAAAGGGGAAACCTTAGTTGAAGGCCCCGTAGTAGAACCTATGAAACTTAAGACTGGAACTGCTTTAGCACATAGGACACTCAGTGAGACACCAGCTGGTGAAGGTGTCTTACATCCTCTCCCTTGCCAGATCTCAAATGCAACAAGTCAAGAAGGCCAAAGCTCTCTCAACCCTGAGTCACACAGGCCAGTGATTGACAAAAGGATGAGGATTCTGACCTTTGAGGAGATTGAGGAGGAGAAAAGGGAGAGGGAAAAGAAGGCAAGGGTGGAGAAGAAAAGAGATACCCCCAACTTCATGCAAGCTGCAATCAGGCCTGCCCATAAGCTAAACACTAAGGATGATAAGTTAAGGGCAGCCAGATTGAATTATCTGTGTCTAGGAACTACAACATTGTTGAATTCATTTCTCTTTCATTGGAGGAATTAAATAAACTGGCCGACACTAAAGTGTCAAAAGAGAGGAAGCAGGCTGAGGTTGCAAAATTGCTCCTGAAGATCAAGGAAATAAAGAAAAAGAAAAAAATGTATAAAACCCCTTTCCTCTCTACAGTTCAAGAAATTCCTAAAGTAGAGGTTGTGGCAGTTGAACAAGAAACTCAGGTGGCTAGGGAACAAAATAGACAAAACATGATAACCTACCTGAGTACCACAAGTCTCTATCAGGCAGCAGCTCTACTCTCTCTCTCATATGAATATTTGGAGTTTGAGTACCTCAAGCAGATAGAGCGAGAGTCCCAAAAAAAAAGAAAAGCTGCTAAAATGAAGATGAGAAAGGAGGCTGAAGAGTCAAGAGCCACCATCAGAGCTAATCAGAAGAAGTCTGCTAATAGAATGAAGATGGTGAGCTTCTTGAAGATATATGGGTTCTCTGGAAGGAGACGTGGTCTAATGTCTCTATCCACCATGGATGAGCACATTAGAGTGATCAAGCAGAAGATTAAGAAGGGTGAGCTGGTAGACTTGCATTCTCCACCAAGTAAGGCTGCATTTGAAGCTGAGGTTAAGGTTGAACCACAAGAGACAAAACAACCTGGACCTAGTGCTGCTTCATCTTCTGAACCAGGGTGCTAAACCTTCTCCTTTTTAACATGTGAAGGGAAAGGAAAGGACCCATCTTAGAAGGAACATCTGGTACTTAAGACCAACCTTCTCAGTTAAAATATAGGAGTAAGAGGATGGCCATCAGAAGAGACAAGAAAAAGAAGAAGAAGTCCAAGGCATCCACCTTTGCACTTTAGGATAGGTCAGAACATCCTAAGGGTGAACAAGAAGAGGCTGCTTAACCAACTTCAATTCAAGTAGAGCCTCTTGCTGTTGAGAGACCTATCGTGTGTCTAGGCTTTTTCTATAAACCCAGACAGATGGTATGTCACTAGAGATCAAGGAGGTCCAGATGTATACTTTTGGCAAAATATGCTTGACCTTCCTCTACATGATCTCTTTGACATGAAGAGGTACTTTGAGAGTCTAAGTAATCCGGACCAACTAACGAAGAAGGGAATGTTCCTGATTCTGATGAGCATTATCAATAAATGAAGATCAAGACTCAAAGTCATCATCAAGTTTTGGTAGCATCAGCCTATGGGGAGTTTGTAAGAGTTATCTAAGAGGCTGATGCAAACTAAAGAGCTCTCAGCATGCATACTGAAATAGAAAGTATGTTATTTCGGAAGATTTGACAAAAGCACTAAGAAATTCTCTAAGTGTCAAATCTTTCAAAGCTAAAGACCATTTCTTTCGAATCCAAAAATGAAGTCTTCCCAAGCCAAAGATAAAGTCTTTCGAAGCTTCAAGACAAAGTCTTCCGAATCCAAGAGACTGATTTCTTCCGAATACAGAGAATATACATGCTTTCTCTAACATGCTTTTGAAAAAATCTAAACCATTTTTTGCTGCCATCTTTGAAGACTCACTAACTTGTACAAGTTGGTGATAACACCATACTTTTATCAACTGTAGATTAAGGTCTTAGAGTCTGTAACTTTCTACTTTGTACTTATATCCTTTTTGTAATAGATAAGGATGTCAGCTATAGCATGTCATAGTCACTAGTCAAAAAGCAATCTACCTTTTGACTTTACATTGATTTTGTTGTCTAGATTAGTGTTCCAGTTGGCCTTCAAAGTATGATCAGCTGTAGGATGTAGTATAAAGTATCTCAGGTACCAGTCTTTAGGACAAAGCCTTGTAACAATTATAAAACACTTGGGAGCAATATACATCATTCTTGGAAACCATTCTCTTTGTTCTGCTTGTGTTCTTTACCTTTGTTCTTTGTCTCAAATACTGGTTCCATATTTGATCTGCTGAGTGTTGTTTGTTCTCTCCAACCTTGTGAAACTATTGTGTTACTCATAATCGGTCCTATAATGTATATACCAGATTGTCCGATTTAATTATTATATTATATCATATTACATATTTATAAACCAATGAAAGGAATAGTGTAAAACAAGTGGTATTGCATGTGGTCCAACCCTGCAAAACGGTAGCATGGGAATTAGTTGGGCTTTAAGATGCATGTGTCCATCACCACCTTTCCACGTCATTGTCTTATGTTCACAAAGAGAGAGAGGGAAAGAAGAGAGAGAGAGTGTGTGTGTGTGTGAGAGAGAGAGAGAAAGAGAGAGAGAAAAAGACTATGGACTGTCTAATGATGATGGTAATCCGCCTAGGAGTGAACCTATTAATATGGTGTGATATATATTGGAGTAGTTCCCTACTGTCGTAGATGTTTTGGAACACATATTATTGTGACAACCCTAAAGTTCAAAAAACTTAGAAAACATTTACAATGTTTTGATAAAAACCCAAACCAAAAATGTAAAGCCCAATAAGGCCTGTTAAGAAATTCAATGCATTAAACACTCCATTCGGTAATTCTAAACTTTAATGATAAATAGAATATCTTAAAAAGTAATAATGAGATTATTATCAGCTTACAAATAAACGTTTAATCTGATAAACAGTTAAACATGCTAAAAACATGATATAACGTATTTCAATTCATTGAATCACCGTGCTGGTTTAAGTGCGACAAATTATAATAATTCTCGAATCTATAACATTCAATATTTAAAACCATCGTGAAATAAAAATTACAAGGCCACGTGAAACCGACTGGAGTATGACACAATCCGACATGTTAATTAATTAACCTAATAACTCAAACCCCTACATAAGGTAATTTTTCCATATTTTAAGATTTTATCAAAAAGGTAGTGAGAGAAAATGAGACAAAGAGAGATAGAGAGAGAGAAGCGGCAACCTCCCCTTCCCCTACCTCCGGTTCTAGCCATCCACGATGGTTGGCGTCGGCACTGGTGGCTTTTCTGGTGAGTGTTGGAGAGTGAGATACTTTCCCATGTCTCCTTGTTGTCCTGAACACTATGATGGTGGTGGTTTCCCTTGAATCATGGTGGTGGTGGAACAAAACAACTGGAAATGTTGTAGATGCGTGTACGGTGGCGATTCTAGGGTTTCCTTGGGTGATCACGGGTGGCGGTGGAGATGGTTCTCGACTTTGATGAAGTTGTGGTAACCGTTGATTGAGCAAGCGGAGCAACTAGTTCAAGGTGACAATGGTGATATTGGTTGGTGGTCACAACCACACTAGTGGTAGCTCTAGGAACGATGGTGATGGCTGTGATCATGGTGATGCAGCAATGGTGATGGCTATGATTGTCACACCCTGAAAATCCACATGCGGGGTTTTACCGTAAGACGCGTGAACAAACTAGGATCCAAGTTATTAGTTACTCTAAACAAAACTAAAAGAACTTTTAAAATACACCTTAGAGATTATATGTTTTAAAATACTAAGGAAGCATAAGATGAATATTCAAACCCAAAACGTTAATTGTATATGTGCAAATCACACGCCCAAAAACCCATAGTTCTAAATGTAATGTTAAACCAAACTTCCAAAAGTTATTGTTTGAATGCATGCTCGACTCATGTTGTGCTCCTACGTGAACATCTTTTTAATAACCTGAGAAAAGCATACTAAAGTGTCAATACAAAGGTTGGTGACTTCAAGAGTTTATAGGTAAGCAACAGTAATGGCGTTTCTAAAACATAAGTAAGTGTACTGAATTAGATAGCTAGTCTAAATCATAAGAAATAACATTTGTGATTTCACGATCGAAGCTTACAATGTCCATTTGTTTACCTTCCGCCACGACTTACTGAGTCGTGACAAACATTAGTCGTTTAGGAAAATGTTGAATCCGCTTGACCTCTAGCCATACGAGTGGACCTTGTTAGACCCAGTAGTACTACCCAATATTTTCCGTTAGTTTCTTTAATTAACAATTCGAAAGTGTAAGAGCTTTCAATGGTATAATATTATATGTTTACGCTATACACAACTTATGATAGTTGATAAGAAGACGAAGGAGATTCATGCATTTTATACTGCTACCATTGATTTAATTTCTTTCTTTAAAGTAAGAACATAAACCAAGGCTCTTATATCGTCAAATCCTTAGTTTTCAGAGTTCATATTATTAACTTTTATTTTCTTTAATTATATGCTATAATTAAAAGAGAACCCAAATGAATAGTAAATTTCTGATTGTGAGCCGCCCATTTCAAAACGAAAGGAGATCAATGATTGTGGTTTTTAATACATACATTATGCATGTAGGTAGCGACCACGTAGGGTGTTCCAACACCTTGTTATTACACGTAGAGAGAGAGAGAGAGAGAGAGAGAGAGAGAGAGAGAGAGAAGTAGCAAAACTTCAATCTTTTTTTTTCTTGAACAAATACAGAACTTTTGTCTCTAATCTCTATATTTCATCTCTTCTCCTCTCTTCCTCTTCTACCATTGTAGCTCAACCTCCCCTCCCGCCTCTCAAATTTTGACGCGAAGTATATCGGTAGATTAGTGGTTAAGGGTTAGACTACTATAGGGAAGGAAGATCCAACCTTCGTAGGACCACTATAGTTGTGCCCATTTTTAAACCTGACCAACTTATTTTTGTTGTTCTAAAGTTTTAAACCTAGCCATGTGTGTGCTACATATATGCGTTATATTTAGTTTTGTTTCAACGGTCATCGTCTATTGTCTTTGGTAGCTATTTGCTTCTATTTTCTCTGGTCTTGATTCGCTCCTCCCTGTCATAGCTGCTTTTGGGTGTTCATTTCTTTTAATTGTTTATGGTGGTTGTGTATTCTGTTCGCGAGGTTCGTTGGTGTGCAATTTATTTTTATGCTTTTGCGATTTGTGTTTAGTTTTTGTTGAGTTGTTGAATTATCGTTGTAAATTTTGTTTAATCGTTTACCTGATTGTTGTTTATTTTGTTGAGTTTGTTTTTATCTAATCTTTCTCATTTTCGAATGCCTTTGCATGTGTCTAGTTTGTCAATGATGATGGTTTGGTATGATAGTAGATTGCACACTCTTGTATATTTACGCACTCCGGTGTATTTGCACCTAGTTTAATCAACTCTATTGTGTGTTGTTTAAACTGATGTAGGTGTGTGTGTTTTGCTGATGTCTGTAACGTGATTGATGCTTTTTGGTTAATTACATGTGTTGCTTTGTTTGCAGATTTGGATTTCATTAAATGATTTAAGGTTTAGGGGTTTAAAACCTGGATGGAGTTTGTTGTGTTTTGTTTTAATGAATCTATATCTTTTTGTTTTGTTTATGTTGCTTTTTTGTTTTATGTTGTCTAATTGTTTGTTTTGCTTTGTTTTTTTTGTAACGGTGGTCTTATTTGCTCCTCTAATTATGGCTATTGACATTGTTTGTTTAATTTGGATGATAATATGCAGATCATGTTCTACATTTTCAATTTGGTTTGTTGATTTTGTTTTTATTGTGAGTGAATTGTTTTTCGGATAATTGGTTATTTTTTCCTCTTTTAAGTTAGTATGTGTGTCATTTGAATGTCTATGTACGTTATTATTTGTTTGGACAACGTTTATATGATCGACTTTGTAACTTTGTTGCTTTTTGCGATCGTTTACATTGGTTATCTGGTTTTAGTTAATAATGTGCCCATATGATGTTCTTTATTTTGATTTCGGTTCTAGTTTAGATGTCTAGCCTTTGTGTCGTTTTCCTTGAGGTATTTTGTTTATTTTTTCACAGATTTTGATTAGTTTATTTGTAGGATATGTGAGTGTTAACGTTTTGCTAAACATTGTTTCTTTTTTGTTGGTGATATCATATAGTTAACATAATTTATCACATGTTTGGGGTACATTCAAGATTACTACCCTTAATGAATATAATAGTACTTTAGTTTTGGTTATGTGGTCAAATAGTGTTTCATTACAAAAGGTATAGTTTGATATTATTTAATTCTACAACAACATATTTGGTTTTGATTTCTTTATTTTGACATTGTATTTTAGGGTATAGCTGAATGGTTAGTTAAGGTTTATATTATCCTTAACTAACTATTCTTATTTAACTCATGTAAACATTATGCATATTTCAGTAATTAAGTATTGTGAAATTGTATTTGTTGATATGCATGGAAACTTTCCATACTATCACCCAAATTTTATAGCTGTTTTAAATACATACTTAATGTTTGATATGATCTTACTATAGTGTGTTGTTAATTAGGATTTTAAAACTGTTTTTGCCCTCTTTTTGTTTTACTTTATCTGAATCTCAGAATGACATTCAACAACATGCATTTATTGTGGTAAGGCGTGATGTTATGACACAAAATGTACTCTCGTTGCAATGCGTGATGTTAATATTTCTAGTTTTTATTAATTTCTTGTAAGGAGACTTTCTAAAGACCTAGTATTGTTGGTATTTTTGCAAAATGACTTTTGTTTTAATGGAAAATCTCCCAAAAACATGGATAGCAAAATATTAAATTTAATATATTATTTTTTTAACCCGTGTAATACATGGGTTTCTAATATAGTGTTAGTATATATAATAGTAAATCAACTATAACAATAAATGTAATAAAAACAACACTAATTTACTATTATAAGATTGTAAGTCAAACATATAATAGTAAATAACTACTAGAAATGATCTCATGTCCTACGATAGTGTGGTGCTTTATTTCGTTCAGGTTGCATGTGTCTTTGCACTTGTTGGTTCATGTGACTCGTAAGTCGTATCCCTTTGAGTTATCTTTTTGTTTTTAGAACCAAACGAGTAGGCATGTACCGGGTACTATGACTCATTTAATGTCTCAAATCTAACTCTTGTTATGACAAATGTTGATATTGGGAATTTGATTTTTCATTTAAACTAGAAAATGATAATAATTAAACGGTTGAGACTGGTCTAGGGATGGGCAAGGATCATGCCTCCTACTTGGGTTTGCTCATCTTGTGAGCCCACACATACCTTGTAATGACATATTTGGACAAAAATAAAAATTGACTAGACAAGTGAATCGGTTAAATTTTACGCACCATCTCTTTAATCTCCAAAGTACAAAGTACGTTGTTGATCTTACTAATCCATTCTAAGCAACCCCACACTCATATCACATAGGTGATTTTTTTTCACAAATTAATAAAAATACTATGGTTTTCATAAATTATTAACCACACATTATGCTTAGCGTCATAACAATATCACTAAGTGTCATAGGAATGAACTAGTAAATATTTTAATTCCCTTAGATTGTATATATCAACATATGTATTAGCTTGTATATCAACTTATATAATAGCTACGCCCCCATAGTGGCCACATTTAGATATGTGAATCGGTTGTCTTATTACATCTAGATCTTGTGATCTCCGGTCAACTAACTTGTTGTATCGCAATCTCTGAACCAGTTAGTGTCAAACAAGTTAGAGGTCTGATTGGGTAGGACTCTAAGCCAGTAAGTATTGTTTGTTAAACCTCTTAATAACTATACATGATTCCTTTTTTACCCTTTCGAACTATTTTAAATAAAAACAACTCAAAGCTAAAACCCTAGTTCATGGAGCTGTTAGGGATCCGAGTTTAGATTAACACACGAACACAAACGAAACTGCGAAAAAAAAATAAGAACAAAGATGAATACATGAGATTTAACGTGCTTTGGTTGATGTGGCCTACGTCCACAGGCTACAACCAGGATAATACTTTTATTGCTTTCTGGCTCACTCGTGAGAAATTACAAGTACAACATGATATAAATAGGAAAAATAAGGGTTTACAACTTAATTCTTAAGAAAAATTTAATGGGCTATAATTAGATAAAAACAGGCCAGGTCTTTAATTAATTAATCTACAATGAATTGTCTTCTAACTCGAGCGCAAATCAAGGCTCCACAAAACCCAACAATCTCACACTTGGAGGCTTGATCATCTTCAAACTGCCTTCCGCTATGAACACTTGTACCTTTAGTAATGTTCCTCGTCTTCTTGGTTGCAGCGGCCTTCTCATCATTTAACATGAAGGCCCGTTGAAGCTCCTTCGAGCTTCAACACATCATTCACAGTTGTATCTGCCTTTGACTCGTTCTCTGTCCCTACCGGCTCCCACTAAAACAAACTGTTGGAACCTGAAACACCTTGAGAACAAACACTCTCCATATTTAGCAAGTAATCCTCTAGAGAGATTTTATCAAATGGAATACTAGTTCTTTTAACCCACTGTCGTCTAGGAACTAGAACTGAAGCACGACCCATGCTCCCACTGCCACGAAATCCTCTAACTGGTTTTTCTAAACTCTTCCATGCACATTCACTCTGATTTTTTTCGTGTGACTCTAGGTTTTTTACTTGCAAAGCAAGCCTTTTTTTGTCCACAAGATTATGTGAACTAGACTTTAGTCTTTTTTTGAACTACAACATCACTTCCTTCAGATGGAAAACTGACCATATACAATGAACCCATTTTCTTTACACGAGCAATGACAAGATTCCCTATAACAACTTTTCACTGCTTGTTCCCAAACTTAACCTTATGACTTTATTCATCAACTAACCAACATAAATCAATTGTTTCTTTAAATCAGGAATCACCCTGACATTTTTCAAAGTCATGAACTAGCTGAAGTAACTAAATCCATCCCACCCATGCCCGTAACATCAAGAACATCATTGTTCACTAGTCTTACCTTACCAAAATCACCTTCTTTTAGATTTTACAATGCTACGCTACTGTTGGTAGCATGAAATGAAGCTCTAGAATCCATGACCAAGGAATGCACACTACTCTCCACACTACATATTAAAGCATCATCATCTGAGTAGTCTGTTGTAGTATTAACTTCTTTCTAATCATTCGAATACTTATTCCTAAAATGTCTCACTTGTTTACGGTTCCAATATGTCACATTATTTCGAGCTCTAGACTGACTCTTTTTCCTGTTCTTGCTCCCACTGCTTATGTTATTCTTTCTTCCTCTGCCAACATTTAGTAATTCACTTGAAGATTCACCTGAATTTCTTCGTATGATGTTTTCGCCCAAAATAATATCCCAAATCCCATTTAAAGTAAACGTGCTGGTGGAACTAGTAATCACTATTACAGTACTAGTCCAGTTATCAGGTAATGATGATAACAATAGTAGAGCCTGAACCTCATCATCTAATTTGATGCCAACTAACCCAAGTCTTGACAAAATTAAGCTCAAGTTGTTGATGTGCACTATAATTGAACTTCCCTCTTTCATCTTTGTATTAACCAGCTCTCGAATCAAGAAAACTTTATTTGCTGCCAAAGACTTCTCGTATATATTAGATAACGCATCCATGATACTTTTCGTTGCAGTTTCCTTCGGAATGTTGAATGCAACATCCTTTGTTAGCGACAACCTAATAAATGCCTTGGCCTTTTTCTCCAAAGTTTCCCACTCTGTTGGTTCCATCTTTTCTTGTTTATCACCCAAAATAACATCCAAGTCTTTCTAAACAAACAAATCCTCCATTAGCATTTTTCACCAACCAAAGTCTTTTCCATAAAACTTCTCAATCTGAAGTTTTCTGCTCTCAGCCATTATCTCCAACTATAATTTGTTTACTAATCGTGTCAAGATTGAAAGTAGTGTCGAACACAACTATGGCCGGATGCCTGAACTTGAGTGTTGTTCTAATAAGCATTACCCTTTTACTCAGTCACAAAAAATAGTAAACAAACTAGTTCAACAATGCACCCGAGAATTCTCGACTTTAAATCTCGATAACTATATCTAGAATACTTGGATGACCTAAAATAACCCAACTGATCAAACCACCTGAAATAATTCTCGTCTATAATTTCTGATTACTCAGCTCCTTCCCTAGACAGCATCAGCCAAAAACCAACAACAACCAAAATTAATAACCCAACCAAGCAATAGCAACCAAAACAATTACCCTAATCAAGAAACAAATGAACATGGATTAACGCTTCTGATCGTGGATGTTTTTCCTTTGCTTTAGATCTCCACTGGTTGTGATTTTGATTGAACTCGGGAAAGAAAAATGATATGGTGGTGATTCCCAATAGCAACCAATAAATTACGATGAAGGTAGGTTTCTGTTGACTTTTTCGTTTAGATTATAATAACCCCGTAATCCACAATGCAATTCAACTAAAAATAACAAAAAAGCAACTAATTTACTTATTGTTTCGATGAGGA
This sequence comes from Flaveria robusta, assembly GCA_025506415.1. Taxonomy (NCBI): domain Eukaryota; kingdom Viridiplantae; phylum Streptophyta; class Magnoliopsida; order Asterales; family Asteraceae; genus Flaveria; species Flaveria robusta. Next base: position 16,488,231 of record CM046473.1, read on the forward strand.
CAATAAAAAAGAATCCTTTTGTCTTTTTTATTGTGAACACAAGACAAAAAAAGTCTCCTGCTTCCTTCTTAAGCAACAACTCTAATCAAAAAATAAAATTGATTTCCTTCTTCTTTTGAGTTCACGAACAAGACAAAAAATAGGCACTGACCTTCGCAACTTCCGTCGACCACTAGATAATTGCGGCTTGCTGCCTACACCTAAATCCTAGATCAACAACCTCTTGCTCTCGTGATATGTCTTCTATGTGTAACGAACCGTAGCTCTCAGACCACTTGTTAGGGATCCGGTTTTAGATCAACACACAAACACAAACGAAACTACGAGAGAAAAATAAAAACAAAGATGAACACGCGAGATTTAACGTGATTTGGTCGATGTGACTTACGTCCACGGGCTGTAACAAGTATAATACTTTTATTGCTTTCTGGCTCACTAATGAGAAATTACAAGTACAATACATGATATAAATAGGGAAAATTAGGGTTTACAACCTAATCCCCAAGAAAACCTTAATAGGTTATACTTAAATACAAATGGGCTAGGTTTTTAATTTAATTAATCTACCACAAACTGTCTTCTAACACGAGTCCAAATCAAGGCTTCACAAAACTTAACAGGAGCGAAAGGGCATGAGGATGATTTACGTACCTGGAGTGGTGGTCATCGACAAAGATCAGGTATTTGTGGGTAGGAGGCATCAAAGATGAGGTGATGGTCATTGGTGGAGGTGAGGTGGTGGTCATTGGTGGAGGTGAGGTGGTGGTCGTTGACGATGAGTGTGGCTGAAGTGGGTGCACCGGCGAAAAAGGTCCAAGAGTGGGTGTGCCGACAAAAGAAGGTCGTCGGATTGAGGGCACGACAAAAGATCACATGGTGTGAGTAGATTGATCAGGAGGGTTGGGGAGGGGGTAGGGGTTGAGGCAAAACGTAACATAGGGCAAAATGGGGTAAAGTTGGTATATGTTTCATTTGGCATGTTTTAATTACTTAATGGTTAAGAAGCAACCGAAACCATTAAGAGACATCCTTTCAACGAACAAAACACACTAAATACTTGCCGGTTCAAATATAGTCTTTTAAAGGTTTTATTAAGAGGCCACCAAACAACCCAAAGTCAAGTTTCATTGGCATATATTTTTCTACATGCTTTAGTCTCATTTCAAAATTAATCTCTCATCAACCCTTAGGTTGTTGGATCCAAAAATTATATTTGACTTAGTCAAGTCAATAATGATAATTTGCAATTGAGACCAGTTAGTCTAACGTGTTCTTGAAATGTTAGTTATAAGTTTTGCCGATTCGTAAGACTAACCCATGATCTCAACGTAGATCGAGTTACTACGTCTTGTCTTAGAATGACATGAAACTCGTTTCAAGGTGAAACATGCATCATGCCTTTGATAATCTCTTCTAGACATCTAATTAGATTATGAATTTAACCAATTGACATTCAAATCTAATCAACTAGCTTCACAATTAAGCCTTATTGAATAACGTTTATCTGATATTCATAGAGTATAGTGATGGGTACATAAGACATAATATTAGAGCATTCAGAGTGGGTTTTCTATATATTTGTATGTGTGTTTCCTGTATTACATAAAATGTTGTAAATGGTAGTGATTGGAGGATAGGAAAAATGTTACAATTCATCTGTATATTTAATCAGACATTGTTCACCCTGTAAGCTTTTTAATATCTTTTTAAAATAGTTGTGAGAGTAGGAGAGAAAAAATAACGATTAAAGTATAATCGTAGTATTTAATTAGAAAAAAAATAATTATTTTTTATCTAATTATAATGATGAGTAGTGAAACAGGACACGAATACTCTTAAGCCAAGAAACAAACTCTATTTCTGACTTTGGTTGATGTACATTGTGTTAAGAGTAAACTACACAGATAGTCTCTCTGTTATGTTCAAATTACGATTTTGGTCTCCAAGTTTGAAAAACTACAAGATAAGTACCAAAGTATGCATTAATGTAACAACTTATCAGTAACTCTATATCCTTTACTCTCTGAAGAGAAACAACAACAAAAAAAAAAAAAAAAAAAAAAAAAAAAAAGAAAATGAAATAACAGATTAGGTAGTGAGGAGATATGTTGTGTTGTTGATGTTGAAATTTCAGCTTAAGCGGGTATTGTTTCTTGCCTTCTTTTTCCTGTCCACCATTGACACTTGAGGTTGAAACTGTAAGTGATAGTCGATTGGAGAGGTTTTCTCCGAAAGAGTTACACATCTCTCGTTTCCTACTCAAGTATTTGATTTAACAAAACTAGCATATATTAAGATGTTTATTGGCCTAGACAAATAGACAATCAAGCTACTTTACACATGGCAATTATCAGTTTTGTTACGTTTGTTGTCACTGATGAGAATTACAATTTTGATAATTAAAGAACACTAAACTAAATATCAATAGTTTAGAAACATAAATATAAACACCACCTTAATTTATGCGCGTTGCATCATGATAAAGAAAATGTTTTAATAAATTTTGGAACTTATAGAAACAAATGACATGCTCACTAGCAAGACCAGGTAGAAAGGTCCCAAGGCAAGAGTTTCCACCACACAAAAAGCTAAAAAAATATTGTAACTGAAAAATATAAAAATGTTGGTGTTGGAAAAGGGAAATATATTATGATACATTGTATATGATGTCACTTGTTGTAATCGTATTCATGATTGTGGTGGTGGGGCGGCGATTGGGAAAATTATTAGGGTTAGAGATGGATGAGGACGATGATGTTGAGCATAGATGGTGCATTGGTGTTGGTAGCCGAACAGGATGAGTCAAAGCGGTGCTGTTGGTGTGGTAGACAGTGGGAGTCCTCTGTCAGTGTTGTGGTGTGGGTAGTTTAGTTAGTATATAAAGTGGAGGCTTTTATTAATGGTAACTGTTGGTAGTTATCGTTATGTATTGTCTCCTCCTCGTCGAGAAGAAGAAAGGGTGGGGTGGGTTGGCTAGGGTGGGTTGGCCGGGGTGGTGTGGAATTAAAATGTATAGTTTATAATCTTTTAGAATAAGTGGGTCTAAGGGCATATTTGTCAATTTACGTCATTAACGGTAAAAGTTAACTGTCCATACATTTCAGGGACCAAACATGCTATTTTAATACATACTTTGGAACTGAACTTTTAATTTTCCTAATTTAAAAACTAAAGACTGCAATTTAAACATGAGGACTATGCTTGTAATATACTTTTATCTTAAAGATAAGTAGAAAAGATTAAATTGGGCTTGACATATGACAAAGAAATAATAACCAGGCCCATTCACTAAAGTCATAGTCATATGTGTCTGAATTCGATTCAACGTTTACACACCCTTTTCATCTTTGCTGTTTCTTCTTCTCCAATGGAGTTCGAATCCATGTACGAGGTTTCGCAAGTTGTCACCTTCATTCGCAACCATGACTACAAAAGAGTCGCTTTACAGGTACTCCATCTATCTTCATTTCAATTCCACTTTTTTAACTAAAACCCTAGAAAAGTAGGAGCTTTCTGTGATATTGTTGTGTCTCTGCCACTCATATTGCTTATAAATTTAAACCAGAATTCGTATGTTTTGGAGTTGAATTGAGTGATAATGATGTTATTGATGATTTTATTTTTGGGGAAAATGATGTATGCTGTTAAATATGTAGATGAAGTTTTCTTTTTCTTAGTTGATGTTTGCTGCAACTTTGTTATCCTCTTTCATTTTAATTATTCTATGTGGCCTTTGTTGTATGTATGGTTATATATGTTTTGGTGTTTTTCTCTATATAAACTGGAATTAGTTTATTTGAAGAAGCTAATAGTTTCTGGATTGTATTTTATGATACTTAGTTCCCCGATGGGCTACTAAAGGACTCAACAGGCGTCGTGCGGGCCATACGTAAGGAGCTTCAGTCATGTAGTGAAGGTGGTAATGATATTGGGTTGTATGTAATGGCTGATACCACTTATGGTAGCTGTTGTGTTGATGAGGTTGGTGGGTCTCACATCAATGCTGACTGCGTAATTCATTATGGACATACGTGTCTCAGCCCGTGAGTCTTTTTTTGGTAATTGTTTAGATAGTTGCTTGATACATACTATTTATTAGAGTGGCAATTCTGGCACATTTAATTATGAATGACTGGGTTGATTCGGGCTTGCTATTTTTTAAAATCTCTGTGGGTTTAATGTGTTAGAAAGATTAGATAAAAGGAAACTAGTCAGTTCTTCCAAAGAATAATGCAATACCTTGTAAATCATATAATACAAAAAGTGTGATTGCTATTGAAATGATCATTTTGTAATCGTTTGTATGACCCTAATCTTTTAAAATAGTTAAATATCTGGACCAATAAGGTTTCTTATCAAGCCAACATGACCTGTTCCATTACTTACCTGTTTGAACATCTTCATGTTTCACTTTGCTTTCTTTTTTATTCTAGGACGTCAAAACTTCCTGCATTCTTTGTTTTCGGCAAAGCTCCAATAAATGCATCCAACTGCGCCAAACACCTCTGTAGCTATGCAATGTCTAGTGGGAAGCCGGTAATGGTAAGTTGTGTAATTTCACTTTTTGTTCATAACATCTTCTTGAAGTGCCTTATCTCGGAGCTACCTTATTGCACCTGACTATGCAATAAGTTATTTTCTTTCAATTTTCTTTTATGCAATTTGAACTTAGAGAATTCAAAAATATCCTAATCGTATAATAAAATCCAATGATGACGGAGCTAAAAAAAACTCTTGTAGAACTAATAGGGTATGCCTTTTATAGAGTTTAGAAAAAATGTCATGCTATTTAATCTAGTAAAATAATGGTAATATGGCATGTGTTTTGAGAGATTCACTCATAAGTTCTGCACTCTTATGTGATGTTTCAGTCTAAATAATTGTGTTCTAGTAGGGTTGAGTATTTTGCTTGTGGTGGGTAGTGAACAAAAGCATCATACTTGTTATTACTTCTTATTATCAGAATGCACTGTCAATAATATTTGTTTAATACTATCAGGAGATACCCAGTTTCTTTTTCTTTGCAAAACAACGAAAAGATACGAATCAGTTTTAAATTTTCTTTTAGTAGATAACTAATGTTTATTCTGGAAACAATTTTTTTGCTGGAAGCAGCCTCTCTATCCTCGGGGATAGAGATAAGGCTTACCTATATCCTACCCTCACCAGACTTTATCAATAGCCTTGCTATGGGAAGGATGTACAGGGTACGGGTTTGGCTATGGTTATTGATTTCGGAAACAATTTATACTTGATTTGTTTGTGTACATCTTTTTAAAATTTATTGATACGTTTTTCTTTGTCATAAATGAAGGTCCTATTTGGATTGGAATACGGGCATGCATTGCAAGAAATTATAGAAGCATCAATGACAGAAACAAGAAGCTTATGTGGAGATGCATCTAGATGTAAATTACATTTTGTAGATATGATGAGCCAATCTATGAATCCAACAAAAACTTTTGATACTAATGGAGGTTGTGATGATGCATCGGGAAAAACATATAAGATTGGGGGCTTGCTTTGGAGTCTAGAACAGGGTCTGAGTATGGAAGACTGTTCATTGTTTTGGATTGGGCCTGATAATTCGGCTTTCGCAAATGTTGTACTTACCTTCAATGGCTGTGAAATAGGTATTTACTGCATTATTTTGATGTAATAAATACTACAGAAAGTCAGAAACAATCTATTAAGGTTAAAGTACTCAATTTTTTATGTTTTATTGGGTAATTGTCTCAGTTAGATATGATGCATCAGAAAATCAATTGTTGACAGACACTTCTCAGCAACGAAGAATTCTCAAGCGTAGGTACTTTTTATCGCTAAATCTCATCTTCTTTTCAATAAACAGTTTCATGATTGTGTCTTTTTATTAATTCTTCAAGCAGTGTCATCTTTATAATGTTTATACAGATATTATCTAGTTGAGAAAGCAAAGGATGCTGGCATTGTGGGAATATTGGTGGGAACCCTCGGTGTTGGTACTGTTCTATATGAGCTTTCAGTTGTTATTGTTAGAATATACACATTAATACACATAATTCTCCTTCCATACTTAGCATGATTGTGTCTATCCTCATTTTAATGTACAGCATCCTCATATGTTGATTGCCACCATGATTGTCTTGTTTTCTATCATATTTGAATGTGCAATCTTTTATATATATTTAATATTTACATGTTCGTATCAGTGAAAATCATCCTAGAATATTACCTATTGTGCTTTAGCAGTTATGATGCTGTTTTCATTTGTGTTTTTGTTTTTTCCTTCTAATTCATAAAATTTTATAATTTACATTACAGAATATGGTCATGTATACCGTATTACATGTTTTGCATGAGGATTGATGGAGTGTTTTGTTTCTAAATGCAGCTGGCTATCTAAGTATGATTCATCAAATAAAAGAGATGATCACAAAGGCTGGGAAGAAGGCCTACACACTTGTCATGGGAAAACCTAATCCTTCAAAACTTGCTAATTTTCCAGAGGTAAAGTTGACAATCTTTGTGTAACTTATCGTCATTTGTAATCTAGGGTGACAATTCACACCTGAATTACGACACGAAAACAATCAGGTATGCACACCTTGAGTCGTTATATCTAACCCATGTAACTAATAGATGGTTCATGTTCAGGTTGACTTGTTCAACCGTTTAATTAAGTAGGTGGACCATAACCTGTTTGCTATAACGTTACAACCTGTTTAACACTTTTACAAGTTACCACTTGGTTACAACCCGCCAACTTGTCAATCCTTTTGACTCGTTTAGATGAAGGGTTAATACATGATTTTAAGTGTGTCTGGGTAGGTTTGATGTCTTTGACACAAATAACTTATGGTCGGTCATGTCTTGATTCAAAGATCCGAGTATCCGACCCGCCAACCCGACACGATTGACACCCTTAGTTTCTATACATCAATGGTGTGTTTCCGAATAACTATTTTTGGTATATGTTATCGTGGTTGTTATTATAGGTCTGGCACTATAGTGATACCTGGTAAAATACTATAGTTTGTAATTTTATGAAAAAGGTAGTTGTTTAGGTAATCCTTTTGGTGGAGGTGATTCTATATGTTCTGTAATAGTTTCTAATGTTGCAGTGTGATGTCTTTATCTATATCTCTTGTTCACAAACCGCCCTTTTGGATAGCAAAGAATTCTTGGCTCCTGTTATTACTCCTTATGAAGCTATTCTTGCATTCAGCAGGTAGTTTTAAACTCTTTTCAGATTGTTCATATTTATATTTCTATGTCTGTGTTAGTATTATGATTAATGTTCACTTGAAAAAAAAACCTGGCTGATGCCTTTGTTCCAATCTGTAGTGCTTTTGTTGTATCCATCAAAGGCTTTTTTGATTGAACTGCAGCAGCTGGGCCAACTGGCAACTACCAAAATTAGTATCAAGTAAATGATAAACTTGTTCTGTCTTTATGCATAGTGCGAGTGTGGAGAGATAAGACTTAATATGCAACAAGTGACATTTGCTTTCTGTGAAAATAATTTTGGCAAGTGTGATATTAATAAGTGGTGCTATTAGATTAATCATCTTAATTAGGGTTGATGGATATGGAAGATATAACTCATGGAAACTGCTAACAGTTTAGCAAAGACATATAGGTGATGGGGTGTATTTGGGTATGCATTTTGAAAGTGCATAATCAGAAATTCAGAATGACACAATCAGGTATATTAAAATGAGCTGTAAAAGTAGTGTTTGGAAGTGCTTTTGCTATTTGAAGTTTGATAACAAATGTCTAGAGTGTTTGGCAATTTCTGTTTATTTTTTAGAAACTACTAGATAAAATGATAAAAAAAAGTCTTATTTACTAGAAAGGAAATTTTTTTTCCTCTTTAAATGAGAATCAAAGTCCTCAAATAGGTTAAAAGCAGGGTAGATATGTAATTACCTCTAGATAAATCAGTATTGTTGCAGATGGTATGAAACTGTTATACAAAATTGTCTATATTTATCTCCTTTTATCTTAGATTAAGTAGTCGTAAGAGCAATCAATCACCCACCTTTTTTCTTTTTAGGGGAAGCGAGTGGACTGGAAAATATGTAATGGAATTTCGAGATCTGGTTGCTTCAACTCCTGTGGGCATGGAAAATCCAGGAGAAAAAGAAGCAAGGTTTTCGTTTCTTCAAGGTGGATACATTGAAGATTCTGATCTGCAAGGTATTTCATATAATCTTTTACCTTCACTCTTGCAAGATATTATAGATATGCAACTCCTATTGAGACCCCCAACTCCCAGAATTTGTTTTTATTTATTTATTAGGCATATAGTGATCCAAATAACATAAAATAAGATAGTATACAATGAGATAACATGCAATGATGCATCATACAATGAAACTAAGTGAATCAAAGTGTAGTAACAAGCTAAATCCCAAGGCAAGTCTAAGACTTGGAAGCCTTTTTATCTTTTCTTTCTTTAAATACTTCAATACTGTTCTAAACATACAAATTTGACTTGTGGCTTGAACCAGATATCGACAAAGAAGATGAAGATGGACCTCTTGCTTTAGCAAAAATGACACAGACCGCACTGCAAGAACATGGTAAGGATCACAAAACCATGGTCAAGAAGGGAACTGCAAAGTCGGGGGTGGAGTTTTTTGCATCACGGGTTTTTCAAGGTCTTGACATCAACGGTAATAGTAATGCACCCGAGCCATTCATACTTGGAAGATCTGGTAAGGCATCCGGTTATAACCATGAAACAAATGAGCACTAGATCTGATTACCCCCTTTTTTGTAATTTCTTTAAATTCAATTGTTCTTACCTTTATGATCATTAATGTTAATCAACCCCAAGAAACCCAATATGCTGTAATTCAATTTTCCTTAAGTAAACTGTATAAGACCGTTGTGCATAATAATCCCCACATAAGATCTGCAGTAGCATTGAAGTCAAAACCGTATCTTGAGTTTGACTAAGGTCGAGTTCGGCTTGTTTAACTTTAAGAGCACATTACTAAGGGTGCATCAGGAGTTCAATTAAGCTTGAGCTCGGTTTACCTAAGTGGAGATTTTAAATCTAAATTACACCTTTTGCGGGGTAATTTAGATGTTATTCCATATTGCTGCTCATTTAGAATCCTTTAAGCGTTCAGTATTTTAAATTCAATATTGCATTGTTTGAGCATATTATTATATACACTAACAATATGAGGGGATGCTTTTTTTTTTTTTCTTTTTTTTTTTTTCATATTATTGAAAATATAAGGATGGGATATGGAGATGAGGGATGAGATGGAGTGAGTTTTAAGTTTATTTGTTAAAATATGGAGATGGATCGGAATTCAGGATGAGCTGAGGATGCTCTTATATAAACTATTCAATAGGGGTTCTGGTGAGACTCGTTATTCTACTATACAATGACTATGTGTACCTGCATCTCGCCTCCGTCTTACTTAACCTTGTAACTCTAACTTTAAGCCATGTCACTCTTTTGCCTTGTTTCCACCATTTCTGTTTGTCCAATAACTCAATGTCTCATAATTCTGATGCACAATTTCTTGAAAAGCCTTAAAACTCTTTTGAAATCTTCTAGATGTCTTCTTTCTTTTCTTTTGTTTTATAAAAAAAAAAGTAACTTAGCCCTGACAAATTTTATTAAGATCTGTGAGTCCTTGAGCATAATAAACATTGAATTTTTTTGTAAGGATCAAGTGAGTGTTTGGGTGTTGAATTAACTGATTTGTGTGAGGAAAAGGGAAGCAATGCGTGATGGTTGAGATCATGATGGAGAAAGAGAGAAAGTAGAAAAATGGGATTGGGACATGAGGATCAAAGAGATGGCAGGGAGCAATCGATGTGACAGAATGGATGATTCGCTAGCTGGCTTCGGCTTTTGTGTGTGACCAGATGTTTCCTGTCATACGAATACTATTGATTTGGTGATAGTCATCTCTCTTGAGGTTTCAGAGGTTACAAAATGAAGATGAAGATAAAAAGGTCACTTCCATTAAGAGGGTTACACATGCGCCATTAGACAATAGCAATTGAGTTTTAGGGTAGGGGAGGGGAGCAGCGGTGGTGTTCATATTACTATAACCTTAAAAGGCGTATAGCTCATATATATACGTAGTGTACAACTCTATTTGCATAACTATTTTTAAATTTATAAGTTCACCAACTTCCCCTTTAAACATCTTGTAATTCCACACATTTTACTCATAAGACTATGTTAATGTTATTTAAAAGGTAATTTTCGTCACCTCAACACCAACTCAATACCACCTTTTTTTTTAACAAAAAACATGTGTAACAGTTAATTTTTTTACCGATCATTCAATCATTATCCTATTATTTTGTTTTATTTTACTATTTTTTATTCCAATATAGAAACTAAATTACAGAATACAAAAAAAGTAAATTATATACAAGATTCAATCAAATGTTAAGTTAACTAATTAAATATAAAAAGTAATACTCACCGTAGTAAAAATAAAATACGTTAATAATAAGATTATATGCAACATTAAATAATAAACACATAATAGTTATCAAGAAATATAAGTAAGAATAAATATTAAAAAAGAGAAACTCAACATATACACTTTTTGTAAAAAATAATCTTCTCTTTTTTTATGAAAAGCAAATCTTGTCTTTTGTTGTATAGTCATATCCTCTTCTCTCTCTTTACATTTTTCCCTGTCAAGATTTAAAAGTTCTATTTTTTTTATATCGCCGTTAATAGTCACAACCATCGCTTTTTATTACCATCGGTGACTCCAAACAGCTTGTTACATTTACGTAAATGTTTCAATGGGATTCGATTGCATTCCACCGGAACCAAACGGATTTAACTGAAGATATTCACACTGGTGATTTAAACAAGTGGTGTTTTAGAGAGAGAAAATGAAGAAATTGGTTTAATATCTCTTTCCACGTTTTGTGTTGGGGTTTGAGAAAAAAATGACGTTATGGTGGTAACACCACTTACCTTTCACGCCTACATGACGTCACTAGGGGCGGTAGTGCTGGTGTTTTTCGGCGTTATGTGATGGGCTAAACGCACTATGTTCGGTCTAAAGAAACACAAGAAGTTTGTCACAAAGGGTAGATTTCTATTGTGTGTACAAAGTCAAATTGTTAAAAAAGAACTTAACATGAATGGTCAAATTAGCTTTCGTTCTTTACCATTGTTCTTTTACTTTCTTTTGATAATTAATTGTATTTTTATGTTAAAGATAAATATCATATATACATACAATTTACAAACGTTGCGATGATACAACCATTAATACATACTTATGAATTCATCTTAAAATTATATGTATACTTTATGTCCTATTTGTAATTATTTTTTTGTGGACTTATGAAACTTTTTTGGTTTTCTTTTGTAAGTTTCAAAATTTAATATTTTATAAAGTCCCAAATATCAGTTGCTATATGATTTTTTTTTTCTCAATGTTCCAACATGAATTTTTATAATGGTTTCTTTTTCAACATAAAATTTTGAATATTATCATAGCTCTTCACCACAACTTATGAACCTGTTTTCACAAACTCCTATAAAGTCCCAAATATCAGTCCCAAAGGGTTTGTTAAGTTTTTATTTTTTTATTAGTCTTGAATGTTATCAACGCTGTTAATGTTTTATTTTTCTTACCTTCAACGTGCTTGCAGGTTCATGATAACATTTTAACGTTAGTTTTTTTACGTTGTCATGCTTGTAGAGGGATAATACTATGATGATCAACAACTTGGACAAATAGAGAGTCGTGAATCGCTTTCAGATTAAACTATTTTGTGACCAATTTGAAAATAGGTGATATTAGTTTAGGGCACAATATAATTTCATAAATCAATTTTTTTAACCACTCAGCTTCTTTATTAGCTACTGCTCATACGATAAACTCAGATTTTATTGTTAAGTTAGTAATGCAAGTTTGTTTCTTTGTTGTCCAAGAAATGGCAGGTGCTTACCCCAAAATGGAATGTCCATCCATTTATGAAATAATTATATTCCATATTAGTAATCCAACTTACATCTGAATAACTTCTAATAATTAAAGGAAATTCAGAATAAGTTAAACCATAATTCATGGTTCCTTTCAAATATTAAAATACTTGACTAATAGTTTGCAAGTGATGTGAACTAGGATTGCTAGTAAATGTACTAAGCTTTCCAACAACATAAGATATATTAGGCCAGAGCCAATCATGACATACATAAGACTTCTAATGGCTCTTGATTATTCAAGTTGGGATATTACAATACCTTTATTAGGTAGAAGCTTAAGATTAAGATCTATAGAAGTGCTTACAAGAAAGCAATTTTTGAAGCTAAATTTCTTTAAAATCTTCTCAATATAATGAGATTGAGAAATTAAAATAACATTATTTTCACGCTTGATCTTTATATGAAGGATCACTTCAGCTTCCCCTATGTCCTTCATAACAAACTTAGATGACATGAAACGTTTAGTTAGATAAATTTTATATTGGTTAGTACCAAATATCAACATGTCATCTACATACAAGCAAATTAAAAACCCTTTACTAGAAGTATCAAACTTACTGGTATATATATTTTCATGCTTGCTTTAGTAAAAAAACAACTGGACAATGTAACATCATTGTTCAATATACAAGGTCAATATACTACTTCATCAATTCTTTACCTTCCTATGCACTTGCATAGTTACATTCATAAGCAGTTACCTAAAACACCACCTTTAGAAATTAACAATTTACTTATGTCATATCATTAGTTAAAGTAAATAAAAAAATGTTGAACAAATAGTTGGCGGATTCAATCATAATCAATGCATGCTAGCATAATAGCTATATATATAGCGTGCAACAAAACTTTAAAGAAGTAAGAAATCCCATAACACTTATATCGCATCAGATATACTGATTTAGGGAAGATGAAGAGGAATAGAAGATTACCTTAAGAACAATAGGCGTGAGAGGACCAAAATCGGTGTCCGAATGCACACAGAAGAGGCTGCCGCCACCCTAAGAAGAATTGGTGACCGAATCTTGACAAAAGATGTTGTAGTCGATCGGAGTAGTTGTAGAAGATTTAGGTTTCAATGTGTGTATGTTTTCATTGTGTGTGTGTTGAGTAGATTGTGGGAAGATGTTGCCGTCAACTGGAGATGTTGCAGAAGAGGATTTAGGGTTTCAATGCGTGTGTTTTTTCATTTTGTGTGTGTTGAGTAGATTGGTGAATACCCAAATAGTAAAACGGGTAAATAAGGATCCACTTGTGTTTTTAATTTGTATGCTTTGTTGTAATGGTAGGAAAGGGACATGTGGAATTGGCTTGCTGAAATGATGCCAAGTAGAAAGTAGCTTAAAATCTTGACACATGGATGAAATATTTTCTTTTATTATATATGGAGATAGATACATAAATAATTTATATAATTCCTTCTATTTCGAACCATTTTATAAGAATAATAAGTGGAATTGATGTGTAATAGACTTATATTGTGTTTTGTAGGTTTAGTTAAGAAGATGGTGGAATTCACAGGAAAAGACGAGGCATTAGTGAACGAAAGATGAACGGTTGATGTAGGATTTATCTTAAAGACTGATGCTCACCAAAGATCTCTCAGCATGCATTCTGAAGTACAAGTAAGTTAATTCGGAAGATTTGACAAAAGCATTGATAAAATTCTGTAAGTGTCAAATCATCCGAATCCAAAGACCATTTCTTCCGAAGCCAAAGATAAAGTCTTCCGGAGCTTCAAAGACAAAGTCTTTCGAAACCAAAGAGACTGATTTCTTCCAAAGACAAAGAAGGCATGCTTTCTATGACATACTTTTGACAAAGCTGAACTGCTTTTCGCTGCCACCTTAGAATACTCACCAACTTATACAAGTTGGTGATAATTCCATACTGTTTTCAACTGTAGATTATGGTTTTTGTTTGTAATTTTCTACTTTCTACTTTTTATCTTTTAGTATTAGATAAGGATGTGAGCTATGGTATGTCATAATCATATGTCAAAAGGCAATCTGCCTTTTGACTTTACATTGATCTTGTTGTCTAGATTAGTGTTCCACCTGGCTTTCAAAGTATGGCCAACTGTAGGATATAGTATAAAACCTTGTAACTTTGGTTAAACATATAAGAGCAATATACAACAGCCTTGAAGACCAACTTATTTGTTCTTGTTTATGTTCTTTACCTTAGTTCCTTGTTTCTTCAGCCGGTTCCCTATTTGATCTTATAAGTGTTTGTCTGTTATTCTCTCCAACACTTATGAAACTGTTGCATTGATCTTTCCCTAACTGGTCCTGCAGTTGAAGAAGTCAAAGACAGAGCTTATATGCAAGACAGAGCTTATATGCAAATCGTAACAGGTGTAATGGCCCATAATGTGTTCTGACTCAAATATTCTACTACAGGGTTGATTATCGCCTTTTGATGTCTAGATTTGGTCTATGACTATGTAACAACCCGTGACGCGACCTAACGAGGAAACCCTACAAATAAGATCCATAAAGAACATAAAAATAATTTTAGTGGAAGGATTGGTTTAGCTGTATTCTTGAAGGAAGGGGAGTATGAGAACACGTACGAACCTTTTAGGAGTTATCTACCACTTGGTTAGAAATACGTACTTGGTTTCGCATTCAAGAACTATATCAAATGTATTGCATTTGTTTTACACTTTATTCTTCTAAAATTATGTATGTCACTCTGCGGTTATATATTTAACCATGAGTGGTTGATTTCATTATATCATCTAGGTCTAGATGATTCTGGACTATGTTTGACTTTCTTGTTTGACTTTCCTGATGTTATGTGTTTTAACCCTCTAGTGATGTATGTTGATGTTTTTTGTTTTTGATTCTTTCTTGATTCATGTGGTGTTGTTAAAAGTCGAGCATAACGCTACCTCATATATCAATATAGCCATTCTGAGGTTTTGGATTTTCAGATTTGTAATCTATAGCTTGAAACTAGAGATAGTTCTCGATGAATAATAACATTGAAAAGACTATAGTACTACCTTAATTTTAGGTCTAATTATAATATTTAAAGGTTTTTTAGAATCTTTCCAAGTCATAATTGGTCAATACATGGGCTTATAGTGCTAGGTGCATCAAATGTTTTTTGATTAGGACATTCTATGTTGTAAGAGGGATAAGTTAGGGTTTGCTTCTTGATTTAAGGTATTTAATGTGTGTGTATAGCATCTACTATTTTTCCATCATAGGATATTAGGCGTTTTTTCTATCATAGGATTTTAGGCGTTTAGTACTTTAGTAGGGATTTAGTCTTTTTTGACACTTTAGCATATTTAAGTATTCTTAATTGTAATGCATCTTTTATCATGAGATTTTGTACCCTTTAAGTTTATTATTTTAATTACTAATTGTTTGCTTTAGTACTTAGTTAATTCATCTCTCCTCCACTTAATTCTCTATTAAATATCAACAAGGATTTAGTTAGCTTTTGTATACACAATCGACAACTTGTACTTACCTTCAGCTATATTACGAAATGGTAGGTACACTTGCCTGCTTGTGTATAGTTTACTCTGAATTTAATAACCATTCTTTTATAAATTTAAAACTTAATAATGTAGTTCATATTTATTATAAAGATACTACGTTCACACAGATCAACGAGAAACTTAGGTTATAATAAATATATGATTGGCGTTCTACTACGAAAGTGATACACATCCTAATACGAATGATGGATATGTATAGGGTGTGGAAATGAGATTTTTATATGGTGCTCATTGATCTGGAAAAGTCTTATGATAATATGTCATGTTGAGTGATTCTTTGTAGTCTTGTGGGAAGAGATGTTACATGGAGGTATATTGAGATCATTAGAAATACGTATGATAATGTTTAAGACAAACGTTTGGATGATTATTAGGAGATACAAACTTTTTCCCTATAAATGTAGTCCTTCATCAAGGATCGACATTGAGTCCATTTACTTCTGCAATAGTCTTTGTTAGGTTGTCGAAGTTGATTCACGAGGTCATCCTATGATGCATTCTTTTTGAAAATGTATTATGCTGCTGGTGGAGTGTAAAAACCTAAATGGGAGGCTAAAGGAGTGGTCGGTAACCTTAGAGTGCAAAATCTTACACATAAATTTATTTAAAATCAAGTTTTTTGTTATAACTTTAATGGTACCAAAAATGAGAAAAACATCCAAATTACTATAGAAGGCCAACATGTCCCACATAAAATCAAGTTCAAGCATTTAGCGTCAATCGTCTAGAGAGACAAACAAGTTGATTGGAACATACCTCACTTATATAAAATCGATTGCTTTGATGAAATCAATCAAAAATCCCTAACATCTCCACAATTGAATTACACATTGTCCTCGTTGTGCCAAAATATGCAAAACAATGTAATTAGATGCAATGAGCATGCAAGGGAAAACGAAAGAGAGAACAAAAACTCACCTGATTAAAAATTCCTGAAGCACGCGATCACATTCCAAATAAGCCCAAAGCAACCTTGCGATTCATGTAACCAAGAGTCCAAGAGGATCTAACAAGCATAACCAGAAGCAAAGATGAGAATCAACAAAATGAAATCAAAGCACAAAAGATATTCATAGGAAAGACTACGAAAAACAAAGATAAAACGTAGTTTTCATGAGTTTATAGAAATAAATACACAAAAGAGTACAACTCAAATCAAAAGCTCATACACATAAATGGAGGGCATCAGACTAGCCCTCCATAATATCATCTCTAGAAGGCTGTGGTGGGAAAGGGTGTGGCTCCCCACCAGCATCACAAGCAGCTTGTTAAAGCTCCACAACTATCCACTAAATGGAATCTGACATTTGGGAAACGGACTTAATGAGTATCGCTTGAGTTTGAGCAATCTAATCAATGCGCGCCGCCAAGTCAATAGGTGGGGGAGGGGCTGGCGCTTCTTCTCTAATGGCAATCGCAAATGGTTCCTCGCGACACATGTGTGTAGGTTGCCATGGATTTCCATCTTCATCAATATATTTCCATCCCTCATCATCAAACCGTTCAGCCAAACTCATATTCTCCAACATTAATGTGCTAATAACCGTTATAGGGAATAAATGTGTCAAGCCTGAAACAACATCATTAGTCATGAAATTGAAAGAAAAAGCCAACTGTGTAATGAAAGAACCACCATAGATATAACTAATGGTCTTTGTTCTGATGTAAGATGAGAAGAATTGTGCCATAGCATAAGATAGATTGCAAGGTACTTGCTTGATTAAGGAATATAAAAAAACAAATCCTTACGGGTCACCACACCCATACTATTCTTCCCGCCACAAATTGTATGTGCAATCGCACAATGAAAATAACGATGAAGGGGATCTCGTAGCTGTGTACTCATCGCTTGCTTGGGACAATGAACTCCCGCGCCAATTTCATGAACGAATGCACCGAGAGTACCCTGATCAACCTTTTTTAAACTTTGAAGAAATGACGCTCTTTTTAGCTTAGATTTTGTATAAATGCCAAGCGCGCCCCCAAGTTGGGCGATAGATAGTTTGCGCTCCTTCACACCCAGTCTGAAAGAAATGGCATTCTTACCATGTAAGTCAGTGACTGGGTGAGCAAAATGATAAGTAGCACATAATTCCAATACTAGTTCTTGATACAGAGGCTGATGAATCGCAAAAAAACGTTGCCACAGTTTCGAGAGCATAGCTTCAGCACGCGCCTTTTCCCCGAGAGCTTCCAAGGTGGACATGCAAATCGTGCGTGATGTCTCAAAGTACCTTAAGCGAATGGCTTCATAGTGTTTAGCTCTCTCGTTGCCTTAATCTAATCAAAGAAACCTATGAAGCTCGTCAGTCGCCATCACCTGCAAAAGTGAAAATGTGAGAAAATAATTTAAAATATATATGTGTGTGCACATATACATATACATATAGACATACATATAATAATCACACATCAAAAAGCTCCCAAATGAAATTGATGATTCAACATCCAAAAAACAAGTTACGTCCAACCGATATGCCACCAAAATAATAAACATGTTAAGCAATATTATACTAAACTACTACTTGCAAGACAAAAAAAAAATAAACAGAAATTTATGACTCGTCGTATCTTAAACAACACCCTGTTGCTACATCCCAAATATAAAGCAAATGACAACTCCAATTATCATAAAAAAATCAAACCAATTATGAATGAAGTTGTCGTCACGATGTTAATCACACAACAATAAGTTGAACAAAAGGAAGTTTCAAGTGATTCAAGGGTAAGTTGTTTAATTTAATCAAGAATCATCAAAACACATAACAATCAAGCTAAACCAATACGAAACGGTCTCCAACTCCATTAAAACAACAAATATATATATATATATATATATATATATATATATATATATATCCGAATCAATTCGAGCCTAAAGACAATGCCAAGCATCACACACCAAGTCGAATTCGCTAAGTTAAATTAATATGACACAATGTTAATCTCAACTTAACATAAATTTTCATTAATCCAATAACAATCACCCAAGAATTCTAAATCAGAAAGAATATGAACCATTGAACAAAAGTAAAAAAGAAAGAAAGAGGGCTCCTAAAATTATACCTATGTCAATATAAAATTGGGGAAATGAGAAAAGAAAAACAATTGGGGTTTGATGGTTATGGAGGAGGAAGATGGGGATGAAGATGATGGTGGAACGGTTGCAGGCTGCGGCGGTTGTGGCCGGTGGTAGGTTGGAGATGGCCGACGAGGATGATGAAGATGATGGTGGAAGAGGGTCAAGGCTGTTGGGTGGTCGAGGGAAGAGAGAATGATGGAGACGGGGGTGGTGGGTTGAAATGGTGGTGCTGGGCGATGGTTAGTGGTGTGGTGGTTGTAGGTGAAGAGGGGTAGGGGGTCGCGGTTGCAGATGGGTGTCGATGATGGGATGGAGATGGTGGCGATGAGAGCGATGAGAGGAGGAAGATGGAGAAGGATGCGGCGACGCATGGTTGGTGGTGGTTAAAGATGAAGGAGATGATGTCGATGGTGGGAAAGCGGTAGAGATGGTTATGGACGTAGGGGGGGGGGGCTGTGAAGGCGGACAAAAGATATGATGAAGGAGGTGGCGGCTGTGCGATGGTTGGGTGGGAGGCGGAAGATGAAGATGTTGGTAGTGGTGAAAGATGAAAATGGAGATGAAACTAAGATAAAGTCTGATGGATAAGTATAGAAATTAGGGTTTCTTTCCACATAAAATTTATTTTGAACATTTAATATGACCATAAAAAATGATAATGGTCATAATAGTAGGCTTATCATCTTTAAACTCTATAATAGTCAAGTCCATAACTCATGGGTTATGAGCATAATAAGTGCAATTCCAAAAAATTTCAAACTTAAAAGAAAAATTCTTTTTCATTCAAAATTTTATCATTATTATTATTAACTAAAATATATATATATATATATATATATATATATATATATATATATATCTAATACTATATAATACATAAACCATGGGCAAAATTGTAAATTTATTGAATTTGTAAGACGCCATACCAAAGGTCACAGCTTAAATTCACGCCAATCTTCACTTTTCTTCCATCTATGCCCTCATTTACTTCTTATTGATTTCCATCGTCTTCCCCTTGAGGCGTAACACCTACCACTCAACCGTCGATTTCATTCAATTGCGCTTTGTTCCCCTCCGCTTCATTCAATTGCTCGTAATGGCCGGTGTATGGCGGTATTGAAGTCGCCAACACAATCGCCCTACCCGTTTCCCATAAATAAAATCGACGATAGAACGACAGCATTAAATCATCCAGTGAGCAACTCAATCACCGATTGAAGCAAATTGTAAGGATTATAGAAAAGGCTGATGCACCCAAAACACTCAAGGTGCTTCCTGCATGCATGCACTTTGTGCATGGTGAAACTTACTTCGGAAGTTTTACACACTGCAAAGAAATTACTCTAAGTGTAAAATCTTCCGAAGCCAAAGACCAAATCTTCCGAAGCCAAAGATGAAGTCTTCCAAAGCTTAGAAGACAAAGTCTTCCGAAGCCATGAAGACAGAAGACTGATTTCCTCCGAAGACAGAGAGACATGCTTTCTCTGATCAACTTTTTCAGAAAGCTGACCAACTTTCCGCTGCCACTCTGAAGACTCACCAACTTACACAAGTTGGTGAAAAGGTCCATACTTTAGAAAACTGTAGATTAAGGTGTTAAGTTTGTAACTTTCTACTTTATACACTTTTATCCTTTTTGTAATATATTAGGATGTGAGCTATGGCATGTCATAGTCACTAATCAAAAGGCAATCTGCCTTTTGACTTTACATTGATCTTGTTGTCTAGATTCGTGTTTCCAGCTGGCCTTCAAAATATGGCCAGCTGTAGGATGTAGTATAAAGTATCTCAGGTTCTTGTATCTTATTTTCTATGCTTTATAACACTTGTAAAAAAACTTGAGAGCAATATACTTAATCCTTGAAAAACCATTCTGTTGTTGTTCTTAGTTCTGTCTCTCTTACTTGCTTGTGTTCCTTAGTATCATATCAAAGTTCCAGTTCCCTATTTGATCTGTTAAATGTTCTAAGTATCTCCTCATTGTGAAATTAATTGCATTAAACCCCTTCAATGGTCCTACAATTGGTATCAGAGCTTTCCAGGCTCTTGATTGTAAGATCTCACCATCTTAGATCTCTCAGTTTTCACAAAACACTTAACAAAGGAGAGCTACATCCAAGGAAGTTCATTCCAAGAGACAAGCTCTTCTCATGCTTTTGTGTCTGCTGATGAAAGTTTAGGCAACTTTATCTTCACCCTTGAAGACCTGGACTGTATCCATCAGATGATCTGGAGTATATGGAGATAGTCCAGCAGATGGCTCTTCTTACTCATAGAGCCAAGAAATTCTACAAGAGAACAGGGAGGAAGTTTTCTGGCAATGCAGCCAGTGGAAAGTTTGGACTGGACAAAAGCAAAGTGAAGTGTTTTAATTGTAACCAAATGGGACACTTTGCTAGAGAGTGCAAGGCACCTAGAACTAATGGTGGCCAGGCACAAACTAGACCAAACTACACTAAAGGAGCCACCCAGAATGAGAAGCCAAAGCAGCAAGCTGAAGTTGCTATTGAAGAAGGAGGCTTTGACTGGAACTTTTAGGTTGAAGATGCATCTCCAAACCAAGAACTCATGGCAGATCATGATGAAGCTAAGGTATTGGAACATCTTTGTACTCCTGAATGTATTGCTAAAGTTAACAGATATAGGTCATATAACTTAGAGATGAGATCTGATCTTAAGTCTTTAAATATCTTAAAATCTGATTTTAAAAGAGCTGAAAATGGATATAAACTAAAAGTAAAAGATTTAGAGAAAACCATTTTCACTCTTAAACATGAACACACAAACTACAGGACTCAAATCAAAGATCTCATCACTAAGTTAACTGAATGCCAGGCTGAGCTTGTGATCAGCAAAGCCCGGGTAGAAAAATATGTTCTTGAAGAAGAAACCTTCAAGAATATGATATCCTTATCTTTGCATGCCAAAGTTTGTTATCAGAATAAGTAGAGACTGGGATCTACTGAGATAGCTCCTCCACACTCTTTACTATCTGTAAGATCTCCAAGTATGGAACTTGTGAAGATGAGCTTCCCCTCATAGACCCCATGGGTGAAGAGGATGTAGAGGAGATAGTGAAGGATGGATCTGAGAAGAGTGAGGAAGATCATCCTAAAAAGGGTCACTATTCTCCTGAGAAGAGAAATACAGTTGGGATGACCAAGTCCAAGAGAAAAAACTTGATCAGAAGAGCCAAGAGAAAGTCCAAGAAAGCTCAAACAAGTGTTCATCTCTGCAGGATTTGAACTGGTGAAGGCTGAAGACTCAACTATGAATCCTAGTACCAGAGATTCTAGTTCTTGTTAAACTCATCCTAGCAACAAGAAGAAGGCTGATCAGTTGTGTACCATTGCTAGACAGCGTGAACCATCCATATCCAACAGCAAGTCACACCCTAAAAGGCTTACTACCTCATCTGTGAAGATGAAGATGGAGATGGAAAGTGATCAAGATCAGCCTTGCTATCAAAAGAAGACTCTCAGAAGAATGCAAATGGATTGTATCATGTGTGGCGGTACTTCTCATCTGGCTAAGGATTGTACCTTAAAGCACTGTCCACATGATCAAGAAGAAAACTTCTATGAAGATCAAGAAGAAGCCAGCTTCTGAAGGAAAATCTTTTCCTTTCGGAAGCTCCAAAATGAAGAAGAAGACAAGTGAAAACTTTTCTTTGGAAGAAAAATTGGTCTCGGAAGAAAGGAATTCTTCTGAAGCACTGAAGCCTGCTGCAGTTAAAGCAAGATCTTCCGAAGGTCCAGTCTCCAAAACCTCCGAAGTTGTCAAAACTTCTGAAGTGGTGATGGTCAAGTCTAAGCTTCCAAAGGTGATATGGAAGACAAAGAAAGACCATGTGACTAAAAGTTCTTCATCAACAACAGTTGTTGGTCCACAAAGCTGAACATAGGATCAATTATTATTGCATTGTCTTCAGTTGATGTTAATGAGCCCAAGACCAGCAAGGCTTGGGTTTTCAAATGTAACTAATCATCTTTTTTTGTGCAAGAACAGCTAAAGACCAACAGAAATGTATGGATCATTGACAGTGGCTGTTCCAGGCACATGACAGGCAATGGCTCTCTAGTCCAAAATTTTGAGAAAATTGATGGAGGGCCTGTTGCTTTTGGAGGAGATGAAGGGGGTTACATTACTGGAAGGGGCATGGTCACAAATGGTAAGCTCAGCATTGAGAAGGTATATTTTGTCAGGGAGCTTGGATACAATCTAATGAGTGTATCCCAATTTTGTGATCAAAGACACAACATGCTCTTTACTGAGCATGAGTGCATTGTTCTCAAGCTCGGGGTGGTCATTCCTCAGGAGCACATACTGCTCAGAGCCCCCTAGAAAAGGAACATGTACAAGATGGACTTGCAGAAAACTTTCCCTTCAGGAGAAGTGTCTTGCTTTCTATCTAAAGCAAATAGTGATGAGTCTTTTCTCTGGCATAAAAGAATGTGCCATGTAAACTTTAAAAACATGAATAAATTAATTAAGAATTATTTGGTAACTAGAATGCCAAAGAAAGAGTTTACAAGTGATGATCATTGTGTTGCATGCCTGAAAGGGAAGCAACACAATATATCTCACAAGCCAAAGGAAAGAAATTCCATCACTACTCCCCTACACTTGTTACATATGGATCTTTTTGGCCCCACCAGTGTAATGAGTCTAGGAAGGACCTCATATTGTTTAGTAATCATAGATGATTTCACTAGATTTACTTGCATCTTTTTCCTTAGAACTAAGGATGAGACTCCTGAAATCTTGAAGAATTTCATTCTGAAGATTGAGAATCAATCTGATCACAAGGTCAAGAAGATGTGATCAAGGAACTGAATTTAAGAACCAAATCCTTGATACATTTTGTGATGAAAAGGGTATTACAAGACAATATAGTGCTGCCAGGACTCCTCCTCAGTAAAATGGTGTTGCTGAGAGGAGAAACAGGACACTAATTGAGGCTGCAAGAACCACATTGTCTGACTCTAAACTACCTATCACCTTCTGGGCAGAAGTAGTGAACACTGCTTGCTATGTGTAGAATAGAGTTTTAGCAGTTAAGACTCATGGTAAGACTCCTTATGAACTGTGGCACAAAAGAAGACCTTTCATTGGTTTCCTCAGATCATTTGGAAGTCCTTGCACAATCTTGAATACGAGAGATCAAATAGCCAAATTTGATGAGAAATCAGATGATGGATACTTTATTGGATACTCTTCTCAAGCCAAGGCTTATAGAGTATACAATCTCAGAACTAGAGTAGTTGAGGAGTCAGCCAATGTGACCTTCAATGAACACACTCCTTGTGTGAGAGGTTCTGGTCCAGATTGGTTGTTTGATCTTGATTTAGTTACCAACTATTTTAACAAGTCTTGTGAAGATGTTTCAGGATCTACAGTTAGCTTATCAACAAAAGATCCTGACCCAAGATTTGAGCTGAGAAGACCTTCAAATCAAACTACTTCAGCTCCAGTGGTAGAAAATTCTATAGATGGAGCTCCTATCAGCACAACCATGACAAATCCAGCTGATACATCTGAGGTGCCTTCAGATTCCAGCTCAGAGGCATAAAACTTAAAAGAAGGAGCTTCAAATGTAGAAGAAAGTGGTAGTGGTGACAGTAATCAAGAATTTCTTGATGCTGACAATCACTCCATGGAAGACAACATCAATGGTGTCACACACTTATTGTATCAAGTCTCTCTTGATAGGTGTGCTGATGTGGTGGGAGAATCTTCACTGCCTGATCAAAATTTTTCAAATTTAGTTCTCTCCAATCAACTTACTGTGATCCCTCAACTTAGGATCCACAAGTCTCACCCCACCACAAAAATCATTAGAGATGTTGAAAAGGGGGTAAGAACAAGAGGACAAACCCATGACAAAAATATTTGTCTCTACTCTTGTTTCCTATCCCAAGTAGAGCCAAAGAAATTTGAGGAGGCTCTAAAGGATGAAAGTTGGGTTGAAGCTATGCAGGAGGAGCTACTTCAATTCAAAAGGCAAAAGGTTTAGAACCTATGTCCTCTTCCTTCAGGGAAGACTACCATAGGAACCAAGTGAGTGTTTAGAAAAAAAAAGGATGATAGAGGACTTGTCATCAAAAACGAGGCAAGACTAGTTGTTCAAGGGTATACTCAAGAGGAAGGGATTGATTATATTGATGTCTTTGCTCCAGTAGCAAGACTTGAAGCTGTTAGGATATTTCTAGCTTTTGCTACATCCAAGAATTTCAAGGTCTACCAACTTGATGTCAAGTGTGCTTTCTTATATGGGGTGATTGATGAAGAGGTGTATGTCAAACAACCACCTGCCTTTGCAAATCCAGATCATCCTGATTATGTCTACAAGCTTGATAAAGCTTTTTATGGGCTGCACCAAGCTCCAAGGAAGTGGTATGAGACTCTATCTCAGTACCTATGTCAACATGGCTACAGAAGGGGTACTATAGATGGAACTCACTTCATCAAAGGAACAGGAAATGACTTAATGCTGGTTCAAGTTTATGTAGATGACATTATCTTTGGGTCAACTAATCCAAAGCTCTGTAAGAACTTTGAGAAGCTGATGAAGAATAGATTTGAAATGAGTGCCATGGGATAACTAAATTTCTTTCTAGGAATTCAAGTGAAGCAAGTTGACAATGGCAAATTCATAAGTCAGTCGAAGTATGTTCAAGACATACTAACAAGATTCAGCATGACTGACTGTAAGTTGCAAAGACACCCATAGCAAGAAACCACTCCCTTGGACCTGATCTTAAGGGGGAGTGTGTGGATGAGCATCTCTACAGGGCTATGATTGGGTCTCTTATGTATCTCAAAGCCAGTAGGTCTGATATCATGTTTGCCATATGCATTTGTGCCAGATATCAAGCCAACCCCAAGATGTCACACCTGGTTGCTGTCAAGAGAATTCTAAGATATCTCAAAGGTGCTCCATCACTAGGCCTTTGGTATCCAAAGAATTCTGAATTCAATCTATATGCCTATACAGATAGTGACTATAGTGCCTACAACATGATTGTAAAGTCTACATCAGGGGGATGTCAATTTCTTGGTGGAAGGATAGTCTCATGGCAATGCAAGAAACAATCCTGTTTATCTGCATCAACCGCTGAAGCTAGCTGTTGTGCTCAAGTGCTTTGTATTCAGAATCAGATGCTAGACTATGGATTCAACTTCAAAGAGACTCCCATCCACATAGACAACAATAATGCTATCTCTATTACAGAGAATCCTGTGCAGCACTCAAGGACAAAATACATCAACATCATGTATCATTTAATTAGAGATAATTTTGAAAAAGGATTAATCAAACTTGTCAAAGTTAACGCAAATGAACAATATGCTGATCTGTTCACCAAAGCTTTTGATGAACAGAGATTTAAGTATCTCATATCACCTATTGGGATGATTAACTTTGAGTAGCTTTTTCTTAAACTTAAATTCAATATTATTTATTGCGTGTCCTCAGTTGTCTATTTTATCACCTTCATAAGCCCCTAACTATCTTGAAAAAAGAGTCTTTTAGAAAATATTCCTTAGATTTTTGAAAATTTTGAACATATTTCTTTTCGGAAGATACTAAGTTGCCTTCGGAAGAAAATTATGTCTTTAATATCAAATAACTACTTATGTCAATTACCTTCGGAAGAAATTTTTTCAATATCTTTCGAATCCAAATTTACTCATAAGTACTTATATGCTATTAAAGAACAACTTTCTTCCAAAAGTACTTATGTCTCTGAAGTGAGAAATACTTTAAGTATTTTTCTTCCGAAGCAAAATTTTTAAAACTTTTAGAAATATTTTCCGGAGCCAAATTACCTTCGGAAGATTTTCAACTTCCAAGAAAACTACTTTTGGGCACTTTTTCAGATGTGGGACCGACATCCGGATTTCAAAGTTTATCCTTTCGCATTAACTCTTTCTTAAATCTATTTCATATAAATATCAAACGATTTCCCCCTCTTTCACTTTTCTCTCTTAATCTACAACTTCTTTGTAACCTAAATTCACCCACAAACCGCCCTTGTTCTTATCTTCCTTCACGACAAAGCTTACTCAAATGGCCAACCAAAATCGCAGAAATCAACCCGATTTCTCCATGCAACTTCACAGGCAACACAATCAGGTTGCTCTGTTCAACTTTGAGAAAGATCCTGCTTTCTCATAGGTATGCCGATTTCTTTCTTTGATCAACTACTTCACCTCCCTCACCATTGATCCTCCTCTCTATGAGGATCATCTTCTGGACTTCTGGCGGACCTGCCAAGAGGTCACCATGGATGGGGAGAAGGCACTGTCTGCCATAGTGCCGGGGAGGACAATCTTCATCACTCCGGCCATCATCAACTCTCATCTTTAGCTGGATGATGTAGAAGGTGATTTGTCCTTTCCTAAACCTGCTGTAACCAATCCTTTGAGCAGATGGGCTATGAGGGAGATTTCTCAGTCTGAACCTTCAGGAAAAGAAAGGTCTCTTCCAAGTGGAAGTACCTCCTCCATGTTGTCATACACAGCTTATCCAATAAGCATGGAGGATGGGACCAGATTCCTGAAGATCTCTCCTTCATAGTTCATGGACTGGTTCAGGGGGTCAAGTTC
Source organism: Flaveria robusta (assembly GCA_025506415.1). Taxonomy (NCBI): domain Eukaryota; kingdom Viridiplantae; phylum Streptophyta; class Magnoliopsida; order Asterales; family Asteraceae; genus Flaveria; species Flaveria robusta. The sequence goes on from CM046473.1 coordinate 16,515,420, forward strand.
AGGTATTCACACTTTGTTTACCTAAATTTGCTTGCTAACTTGGACTCCCTAGAATACTACATGTTCCCTAGATATGTCCATCACATTCTAAACTGTGAACTGGGCTCACAGTTGAGGGGAACAGGTAGAATTCTTAAACTGGGACAGATGAAGCCCAACATCTTTAAAATCATGAGAAAACCAACTGTGGGATTCTTTGGGGTAGAAACAGCCCTTGTCCCCAAAATGTTAGAGCTCATTGCTCAAGGTGACAACCTAGCAGCACCAGCTAGTGTTGAACCCACACCTACTATCTCCCAATTATCATCTCAACCTACAATAACCATCACCTACTCAAGAAAACACAAACGAACCCCTACTCAAGCTATTCAATCTAAGCAGGCCCCTATATCACCACCCATGCAAGAGGAAGGGGACACTGGAGCTCCCACTTCCCTAGAGGGGCAAACCACTCCCATCCCCTCATATTATCAGTGCTGAGGTTCCTCATGCTCAGCCAAATGAGCTCATCACCCAAACAGCCTTAAGCCTTCACTCAGAGTCTCAAAACTCAAGTGAACAACCTTCAGCGGACAGTTACCATCCCCAGCCTCTTGATCTAAACCAGCCAATCCCTAACCTTGAATTCTATGATGATGAAGACATGGGATTCAGTGAGTACCATGAGTCTCTTTTCTCCACCCTTGCTCAAGGAGAGATGAGTGCTCCTGCCACTCCCATGTCTAGCCCAGATCATTCACCCCATACTGAGGTGGATCTCCCTGAACAAGTTCGGGAGGTCCATATGGAAGAGGCTCTCACTATTGCTAGTGATTACATCATTAAGACCTCAACTATGGCAACTCAACCCATTGACACTTCACATGAAGCTGTCAATGAGCAGAGGAAATCCAGTAGCCAAGAATACTATGCTGGTGATGAGGAAGAGGACATCATTCCAATTCTCTCATCCCCCCATGATTCTTCATCTGAAGATGAGGGGAGTCTGAAACTAAAGGTGCAACAACTTGAACAACTATGCACCTCTTTAGTCTCCAAGGTCAGTCACTTGGAATCTCAAGTGACTACCTTACAGAAAAGGGTCAATGACCAGCAACTTGAGATCACCGATCTCAAGGGCAAGTTAGCTGAGAGACCAACAAGACAAACTCAACCAGGTCCAAAAGAACCTGTGAAAGTAGTGGACTTGACCTCCAGCTCACCTATGCAAGTGGGTGATGCTACCAAAAAGGGGAAGAAAGTCTCTACAACCACATAACCTTGGAGTTCTGTCATGGGCATGGACAATGAGGACTCACCACCCTCACTTGCAGTTGTCCAGACTCAACAACTTTCTCAGGCTCACACTGATGTGGAAGCCATAATTCAACAGCTATTTGAGGAAGGAATTCCAATGGCCATGTCTGCCCCATCCTACCCTGCTGAAAATCCAATAGTGGATTAGTGGTATGACAGCTCAAGAATGGCATTGGTGCTCTCAAGATCTCAAGGGCAGTAGGAGCTCTTCAACATTCAGACCCTGAGATTCAATGAGGGTATGAACTTAGTTAACCTACCCCTTGTCAACCCAAGCCAAAACAGACAGGCTGGCAGGTTAGCTGAGGAAATTCAAGATTTGGTACTGCAGGAATTCAGACATAGAGCACAATTATATAGACAGAGGCTAGGAGGGAAAACTATTGGTCAACTGGATACTAAGGCAGACCCTAAGATTAGCTTCAAAGGGGAAACCTCAGTTAAAGGCCTAGTAGTAGAACCTGTGAACCTTGAGACAGGCTCACCCTCAGCACCCAGTACCTTCAGTGAAACACCTACACGTGAAGGTCTATCACAACCTCTCTCTGGCTAGAGCTTAAGCTCATCACAATCATTAGAAGGTCAAAGCTCTCTGCACCCTGAGTCATACTGGCCAACAATTGACAAAAGGAAAAGAAAAATGACTCCTGAGGAGATTGAGGAAGAGAAGAGAGAGAGGAAGAGGAAGGCCAAGGGAGAGAAATCTGGAGAAGTGCCAAGCTTTATGCAAGCTTCAATCAGGGCTGCTCACAGGCCTGACACTTAGGATGATGAGTTAAGAGAAGCCAGATTTAACTATCTGAGACTAAGAAATTATAATATAGATGAAATCATCTCTCTCCCTTTGGCAGAATTAGATGAACTGACAGACAGAGAGCTGTATAACGAGAGGAAGGACGCTGAGGCTGCAGAATTGCTCCTCAAAATTAAGGAAGAAAGAAGAAGAAAGAAACTTCAAAAAGCTCCTGTCCTCTCTCCAGTTCAAGAAAGCCCTAAGAAGGAGTCTGTGGCTGTTCAAGAAGAACAAACTCAGATAGGCAGAGAACAAGAAAGACAAAGACTATAGCCTATCTGAATGCCATTTGTCTATATAAGGCAACAGCTCTCAACCCTCTCTCATATGAGTACATTGAGTTTGAGTACCTCCAACAGCTTGATGAAGAAGCTCAAACTAAAAGAAAACCTGTCAAGAGTAAGATGAGAGAGGAGGCTGCTAAAACAAGAGCCACCATCAGAGCACAAGAAAAAAAGTCTGCTGACAGACTAAAGATGGTGAGCTTCTTGAAGCTATATGGGTTCTTCGAAAGGAGACTTGGTCCTATGTCTCTATCAACAATGGATGAGCACATCAGAAGGATCAAGTGAAAGATAAAGGAAGTTCAGCTTGTTGACTTGCATTCTCCACTAAGTCTAGCTGTACCTGAAGTTGAGGTGAAGGTTGAACCACAAAAGACAACACAACCTGATCCTGAAGCTACATCCAAGCCAACTTCATCTTCTAACCCACAGCAGGGTTCTGAACCCCCTTCTTCTGAACAAATGGGGGATAAGGACCCAACTGAGAAGAATAAAGAAAGCACAACTGGCACTGCAGGCCACTCTCCTTAGTTGAAATACAGAAAGAGAAAAAGGATGGCTATCAGAAGGGACAAGAAGAAGAAAAAGAAGTCCAAGGCATCCACCTCAGTACCTCAGTATGAATCAGAGCATCCTGAGGAAGTGCAACAAGAGGCTGCTCAATCAACTCCAATTCATGTAGAGCCTCTTGCATCAGGAAGACCCATTCTGTCCTGGTCATTTGCTGCTAATCCAGACAGATGGTATGTCATCAAAGATCAAGGTGGTCATGATGTCTATCTCTGGCAGGACATGATTGACCTACCTCTGCATGATCTCTTTGATATGAGAAGATATTATGAAAGTGTGAAGGATCCGGATCAATTGATAAAGAAATGAATGCTTTTGATCCTAATGAGGACCTTCAACTACTAAAGAACTTCTCTGTTTTGGTAGCATCAGCCTAGGGGGAGTTTGTAAGTGTTACCGAAGAGGTTGATGCACCCATAACACTCAAGGTGCTTCGTGCATGCATGCACTTTGTGCATGGTGAAAGTTACTTCGGAAGTTTTACACACTGCAAAGAAATTACTCTAAGTGTAAAATCTCCCGAAGCCAAAGACCAAATCTTTCGAAGCCAAAGATGAAGTCTTTCGAAGCTTAGAAGACAAAGTCTTCCGAAGCCATGAAGACAAAAGACTGATTTCTTCCGAATAAAGAGAAGACATGCTTTCTCTGATCAACTTTTTCAGAAAGCTGACCAACTTTTCGCTGCCACTCTGAAGACTCACCAACTTACACAAGTTGGTGAAAAGTTCCATGCTTTAGGAAACTGTAGATTAAGGTGATAAGTTTATAACTTTCTACTTTATATACTTTTATCCTTTTTGTAATATATTAGGATGTGAGCTATGACATGTCATAGTCAGTAATCAAAAGGCAATCTGTCTTTTGACTTTACATTGATCTTGTTGTCTAGATTAGTGTTTCCAGCTGGCCTTCAAAGTATGACCAGCTGTAGGATGTAGTATAAAGTATCTCAGGTCCTTGTATCTTATTTTCTATGCTTTGTAACACTTGTAAAAGAACTTGAGAATAATATACTTAATCCTTGAAAAACCATTCTGTAGTTGTTAGTAGTTCTATCTCTCTTGCTTGCTTGTGTTCCTTAGTATCATACCAAAGTTCCCGTTCCCTATTTGATCTGTTAAGTGTTTAAAGTCTCTCCTCATTGTGAAACTGATTGCATTGAACCCCTTCAACGGTCCTGCACAAATGTATGAGGCTGCCATTCAATTTTTGGAGCAATTGAAGCAATTGATGAATGAAATGAAACCACCATTCAATTTATGGGTTCCATCATAGAGAAATCGCGAGTTCAATCGCCTTTTAAAATACTTGAATTTTTCTGGATTTTGTGGGCATTACTATGGTTTAGGTTTTATTTTGCAACATTATAATTTATTTTTCCTTTTGAGTTAGGGTTTTGTTTAATTCAAATTATGCAAAGACTTTAAGATTAGTGCATCGTTTTCTACGAGGATTTTGCATGTGTAATAATGGCGATGGTCACATTCGTTACACAACTAAGCAGATTGAAGCCCTAAACCCAAAACACAAATCAAGAAATCATCCAACTTTCAATCGTTCATGGATTCACAGCTCTTGTTACCTTTCTCCATGCTTAGCTAAGGTTTGTTTCTCTTAATGTTTATAGTGTGTAGGTGTTGGCTTTGATGCTGTGTGGATCGATGACATTCCGCATAAAGTTTTTATTGATGCCTTGGGTTCTTGGATTGGTTTTGTTGTCCTATGTGCAATACTAATATTCTTAAGTTATATCAAATTAGTAAAAGTCACCATCTTTTTGCATTCTGGATTTCATAGTTAAAAAATTGAATTACTTTATAAATCTTTTATTGTTATGCTTGTGAATCTATTTCCTTTTAATTTTCTCAAGGATCTAACCATCCTCATGTATTCGGGGGAGCATTTTCTTCTAATATGGTAAAACAATATATCTGCTCAGCTTTTAAATTTAGGAAGACCTTAACATTTTGTTTTCTCTAACATTGAATAACCAAATTATAACAAACATGAATACATTTTGATTTATATTCTAAACCCCTCTGCTTATACATTAAGTGTCCCATAAGGCTGTGCATGTTGTGGCACTATCAAAGGACGGTCTACTACAAGCTTGAGGTATAAAGGTTAACACCTTTGAACTTTTGATTCTTAATTCCCTTAATTTGAAATTGTATTTGTGAAAGTTATTACACGCTACGATAAGTTAGGCTTAATTCCTTTAATTTGAGATTGTATTCGTGAAAGTTATTACATGCTATGATAAGTTAGGCTTAATTCCCTTAATTTGAAATTGCTTTTATGAAAGTTATTACACACTGTGATAAGTCAGGCTACAATGAATATGACTTGGGAGAGGTGTTCTTTGATGATGCCATGGAGCATGTAAAGATTACTCAAGTTTCATGTGGTACCATCCGCCAACCATTTCAGTGGATGTAGAGGTTTAAGTGTATTACAAATGGAACTTTTGTTGATGAAAATAAGTTCTAGACGCATGTCGAATTTGCTTCGACGTCACAACCTAGCCATTTGCACATTTAGTTTTCATAAGTTGGTTTTTAGGGAGTGTTTGGCATTGTGTTTTGAAACTGATTATGTGCTATAGAATAACCAGAACCGAATTAACAACAAAACAAGCTCGAGGATATAAAGTTTGGACATGCTTTGTTGTGTGAAGTTTGAGATTCAGGTATTCAAGTGTTTGTAAAAAAATTATTATTGAAGTATTTACATTTAAAGTAACCATAATTAATCAGATAAGTAAAACCAATTTTGTTGTAGCTTTTCCTAAGCTGACTCAATTTCATTGTACTCAGATACTATATATGCAATAATAAGATAATATCTCTCAAAGGCTCAATATTTTCATCAATTTTATGTTACTTATTGCTATAAACACAGGTCACAAGAAGAAGACATGCTTCTATGTGAAGGGATGCTTTCACAAACTCAGAGATAAGCACTTTTTGGGTTAATTTTGTTGCAAATCCTGTTTTAAGGTAATGTAATTCATGGGTTGTATTTAATTTCTAATTTTATTAAAATTACTCATTTATTATATTTTTAGAATGAGAACGATGTAGTATTTATCTCTCCTGCAGGAGTTTGAAAAGAAATTTACAGTCATGTACTTTTTTTCTCCAGCTAAAATCCCTAGCTATTGTAGGAGATTAATAATGTTTATTACAGTGTTATATCATATGTTGTTTGAATTCGATTAGATGTTAGATTATTTTTTCATAAAGAAAGTTCCCCTGTTAAATGATAAATTATTTAGTTATAATTAAAATATGTTCCTATATGTTACAACATTTATGGTTTTTGACCCGTTCATTTTAGTTCTTATTATATTTTAATCCGTTTGACCAATATAAATTCAATTTACACTATTCCCATTTTAGTCCATGATATTTATATATGTTTTACTTTAACTTCTTATATTCTCACCCGTTTCATTTGAATTTATGTACTTTGACACATTCTATTTTAATTGTTCACCTGCATTGTTGTTGCATGATGTGAGTTTGGTCGTGTTGGGTTGAATCGCTTTACATCCACCTTTTGATATCTTTTTTATGAAATTATTTTACCGTGACAGCATGTGTTACTTTGATGATTGTACATATTGTCAAATTTTGTCTATAAGCATCTGTTGCAATTTCTGTTTTTAGCTCTACCTGGAATATTTTGACGGCTTTTAGTTTTAGTTTGACACAAAGCTAATAGTGTTCCAACTTGATATGTATAAAATTTGCATTGAGAACCCTTGGAGAAATTCATGGTTTGTAGCTTGCTTGGATGATCATTAATAAATTCAAGGAGAGGCTATGATAATGCCTTAAACTTTTCCGATCTAATATCTCTTATATGATACTTCTTATAATTGATATTTTAATCCTTTAGGATGAAAAACTCTGAATGGTAATTATCATTGTTCTTAAAATTCTTTAAGATGACATTGTCATACTTATATATTTCTGTTTTTAGGTTTAACCCTTTCTTGTGTATATGATTCTATTGTTCGATCAAGGTCAAGGTTCACCCATTTTCTTTGCAAATCATCAAAGACAAATAATAAGCTGCAAATTATGTGTGGAAATACAATTACACAGATTGTTTGGGCCGAGTATATTTTGATTTTGGTCTCACACTTTCTACTTTGTAGCTTATAGGTATGAATACAAAATAGATATATAGGTTGTTTTGCTTTAATTGTTTGCTAAACACTTGTTGATTGTTCATATTTGTTTTGTACCAAAACACATAAACGACTTGTCTGTTCGATAGTTATTGAATATTCCAGTTAATTTAGCTAAATGTGTACACAAATTTTTTTATATATAGCCATATGTTTTATTATACAAAACGACTTCATTGTAAGTATTCAATTAACATCAAAATCAAAATAACAACAATTAAAACAACAAATCTTATTTGGTAAAGAAGGAACTTGCAATTTGGGAATGTCACACAACTTGTTCTAACATGAACAGCGGCGCACCAGCAGCAACGCGCGGGTATTCCCACTAGTGTGTGTGTGTATATATATATATATATATTCAAAATACTTAGTTACGATTAAAACGACGAAAAACAAAATATTAATTTTTAAATATTTTCGAGTATATATATAACAAAAAATATTAAAATTACACAATTTGGGGTCAAAAGAAATTAAATTTGATATTTACCTATCGGTTTTCCGGTTGCTTTGTATAACAATCAAAAAATACTTGCAAAACTACGTGGATAATTAAATCTTGAGTGGATCATGCTACAAGAAAAACAATGGGTTTATAAACATCAAATTAAATTGAAAACAATAAAAAGAGAAAACATAGAATACCAAAATGTTTTCAAACCCTCGGGTTGCCTCCTGAAAGCGCTTTGTTTATTAACGAGTCCTTAGCTTGACTTGACCCCACATTAGTTGTCCTTGGCGTGAAGATTCACCACCTCTAACTCTGCATCAACCGGACCTTCGATGTAATGTTTCAATCGATGGCCATTCACTTTGAAAACTTTTTCGTCCGGATGTTCGATTTCAACGGTGCCATATCGAAATACTTGCTTCACAAGGTAGGGAGCCGTCCATCGAGATTTTTATTTTCCTGGAAATAAACGAAGCCTTGAATTGTAAAGCAAGACACGCTCCCCCACTTGGAATTTTTGGTTATCTTTCAAGTGGTTGTCGTGTAATTGCTTTGTTCGTTACTTGTAGATTCGAGAGTTCTCGTAAGATTGATTCCTCAATTCTTCAAGCTCGTGAACCTGCAATCATCTGTTTTCACCTGCACATCCTAAGTCAATATTAACTGATTTTAAAGCTCAATATGCTTTGTGCTCAAGTTCAAATGGTAGATGACAAGATTTTCCGTAAACCAACTTAAACGGTGTTGTGCCTATTGTTGTTTTGTAAGCGGTTTGAAAAGCCCATAAAGTGTCATATAATTTATTCAACCAAGCCTTTCGGTTCTGCCCCAAGGTTCGTTCTAAAATTTGTTTAAGGCCTCGATTAGTGAATTCCGCTTGTCCACTCGTCTGCGGATGATACGTAGTTAAGAATCTATGGTGGACACCATAATGAGTTAAGGCTTTTTCAGGTAAAGAAATGCAAAAATCAGTGCCTTGGTCACTAATTAAGGCCTTGGGGGCTCCAAACCGTGTGAACAATTTTCTTCAAAACTTCATGACAACCCTAGCATTGTTTGTGGGCAAAGCTTATGCTTCCGCCCATTTTAAGACATAATCAACAACAACTAGGATGTATTTGTGTACTCGTGAAGATGTAAATGGTCACATGAAGTCGAGGCACTAAATGTCAAACACCTCGCATACCTGAATACCGTTTCATGGCATCTCATCACAAGATGAGATGTTACCTGCTCGTTGGCAAGCATCATATGCTTTAACCAACGCGTGTGCATTTTTAAAGATGGTGGGCCAATAGAATCTAGAATCATAAGCCTTCTTGGTGGTGTAGTTAGCTCCATGATGCCCACAATTGGGGCCTTCATGACAATGACGAAGAATGTCCATTGCCTCACCCCCATGCACACATCTTCTCACCACTTGATCTGCACAAACCTTAAATAAATATGGATCTTCCCAAAAGTAATGTTTTAGATCAGTGAAGGAATTTTTTTTCTATTGGTAAGTCATTCCTTTAAACAAGACCCCACCCGCAAGGTAGTTTGAAAAATCCATGAACCAAAGGTGATCATCAATCTCTTAAACCTGTAAAAAAACACATTCATGAAATTGTCATTTATGTTGGATTCCCAAAAGTTTTTTTAAAGATGGGTTCTCAAGACGAGAAAGATGGGAAGCTGTGACATTCTCAGCTCCTTTTTTGTCTTGTATCTTTATGTCAAACTCTTGTATAAGCAAGATCCATCTAATTAATCTTGGTTTTGCATCTTGTTTATCAAAAAAGATACCTAAGAGCTACATGATTAGTAAAGACAACAGTTATTGATAAGACAAGACAATAATGAAATTTATCAAAAGCAAAAACCGCAGCAAGCAACTCTTTCCCGGTGGTTGTGTAATTCGCTTGAGCATAATAAGTGTCTTGCTTGCATAGTAGATTGGATGAAAACGCTTTTCCTTTCGTTGCCCTAAAACCGCTCCAACTGCATAATCACTAGCATCACACATTCATTCAAACAAAAGATTCTAATTCGGGGCTACCATTATGGGTGCATTTATCATTTTTTTTCAAGAGGTTAAATGCAACCAAACATTCATCATTGAAAACAAAAGGTACATCCTTTTCAAGAAGTTGGGTCATGGGTCTTGCAATTTTTTAGAAATCTTTGATAAAATGTCTATAAAAACCGGCATGACCTAAGAAACTTCTTATCGCTTTAACCAAATTAGGTGGTGGTAATTTTGAAATGATTTCCACCTTTGCCCTATCTACCTCTAGCCCCGCATTGGAAATCTTATGCCCTAAGATAATGACTTCTTTCACCATAAAGTGGCATTTTTCCCAATTCAGAACTAGATTTGATTCCTCGCATCTCGAAAGCATTCTTTTCAAATTACTCAAACAATGATCGAATGAGTTTCAAAAAACTGAGAAATTATCCATATACACTTCCACTGATTCTTCAATCATGTTTGGAATATGGCAACCATGCATCTTTAAAACGTGGCAGGTGCATTGCATAATCCAAATGACATCCTTCTATATGCGAAAATGCCATTAGGACATGTAAATGTCGTCTTTTCTTGGTCTTCAGGTGCAATCGGAATCTAAAAAAATCCTGAAAAAACATCAAGAAAACAATAAAACATGTTCCTAGATAAGCGTTCAAACATTTGATCAATGAAAGGTAAGGGAAAATGATATTCTCTTGTTGCATCGTTGAGCTTGCGGTAGTTAATGCAAACTCTTCAACCCATGACGGTTCTTGTAGGTAGAAGCTCATTGTTTTTATTTGTCACCACCGTCATACCTCCTTTCTATGGTACCACTTGTACCGAACTAACCCATGGGGAATCGTAAATCGGGTAGATCAAGCCCGAATCAAGTAGCTTGATTACTTCCTTCTTTACTACTTCTTGCATGTTAAGGTTAAGGCCATGTTGATATTGAATCACCTGGTTATACTCATCTTCCGTTAAGATCTTAAGGGTACAAAAAGAAGGATGTATTCCTTTTATATCCATGATCTTCCAAGCCATACCTTTCTTGTGTGTCTTTAACACCTCTAAGAGCTTTACCATTTCATCATTCGTCAAATCAAAAGCGTTAATGACGGGTAATTTCAAATCATCATCCAAGTAGGCATATTCCAAGTGAGATGGTAACTCCTTAAGTTCTAATGATGGTGATTCCTTGACTGATGGTTTAGCCTTGGTTGTGTCATCTCTTTCCATTACCTCGTATACTTCAGGGATTGAAAATGTTTTATTGGTTGACGAGCAACATAACTCATCGACCAGTTGAACATGACATAAGTCAATGTTTTCCCCGTCAAGCAATTGTGTATTCAAAGCATTTTCTTCACAACTTTCCTGCAAATAATGATTCACATGTGAGTCAATGGTATCAATAAAATATAATGAATCATCATTATTTTGTGAATGTTGCACGGAGTTTTTGATATAAAAAACCACCTCTCCTCATCTACCCTTAGAGTTAATTTACCATTGCATACATCAATTAAGGCTCTAGAGATAGCTAAGAATGGTCGACCTAAATAAGTGGTATATTCTTATCTCCATCCATGTCAAGAATTACAAAATAGATCGGAAAGACAAATTTATCAATTTTAACCAACATGTTCTCAACTATGCCACGGATCGATCGGCAAATTGGATGCTTATTCGGGTCATTTTAGGCTCACCTAGGTCTAATTTTGTAAATACCGAGTATGACATCAAATTGATGCTAGCACCTAGCTCGGCCAATGCATTACTAACAAATAAGCTACCAATTAAACAAGGAATAGTGAAACTCCCTGAATCGGTTATCTTCTTGGGTAGCTTATTTTGCAAAACCACCGAGTATTCTTCATTCAAAGTCACATGGGAAATCTCCTCGAGTTTCTTTTTGTTAAGTTAATATGCTAGCACCTAGCTCGGCCAATGCATTAGAATGTCTTTAAGATACTTGGCATACTTTGGCATCTGTGACAAAGCTTCAACAAATGGTAAGTTAATATGCAATTGTTTGAAAAGTTTAAGAAATTTACCATATTGTTCTTCCATTTTTTCCTTTTTCAATCTACCAGGATACGAATAATGGCTTGTAAACTCTTAATGGTTCTTTGACTTGTGCGGTACTTAATGGGCTTTGCCTAGAATGTTGCACCTTGTCTTGAACCTTGACTTCCTCTTCAACAATTAGCCCGGATGTAGAGGCTAAGTTATCCGAGTTAGTACTTTTGCCACTTCTAGTTGTGACCGCCTACACATGAGCTTTTGGATTGGGCTCGATGTTACTCGGAAGACCACCTTGTTGCCTTTTGGATAATTGTCTTGAGATTTCTCCTACTTGAGCTTTTATACTTTGCATTGTGGCTCAATGGTTTTTCAACTCTATCTCGTGTTGTTGATGACTAGCTTCAGAACTTTGATGATGAATTTCGGCTGTAGCTAAGAACTATGCCATCATCTCTTTCAAATTGGATTACTTTTCTTAATGTGAGCCACTACTTGAAGCTTGATGTTGGAATTGCTGATATTGATTTTGATTTTGAAGGTGGAACTGATTATGAGGTTGTTGTTGGTATGATTTATGAGTTTGTTGTTATTGATTTTGATATGTTGGCCTCGGTTGAAATCCTGGGGGGAATTGCTACCCACTGGCCCTCCAACTGAAATTCAAATGATTTTTCCAACCCGTATTGTATGTGTTACTATATGGGTCGTTTTGAGGACACATTTGACTTCCCATAAAGTCAACTTGCTCCGGAGGGTTGAACATTTCTCCTTGTTGACAATCCGAACTCATATGTGGTCTCCCGCACATATCACAGACTACTTGGGCCGTGTTTACCTACATTTGATTCACTCTGGTTGTAAGTGCTTCAACTTGTGCAGATAAGAAATGATATGTATCAACTTGATGAACACCCTGTATTGGTTGCCTAGTTTTTGGAGCATGCCATGAACAACTGTTGTTGGCCAAGTCTTCTATCAACTCATATGCCTCCTCGAGTGTTTTCTCCCAAAATGCACCTTGTGTAGATGCATCAATGATTTGGCGATTCTCTAGACATAATGCGTTGTAAAACGTTTGGATTTGGAGCCAAGGTTCCAATCCATGATGTGAGCACTTCCTCATTGAATCCTTGTATCTTTCCCACGCTTCATAGAGTGATTCTCCTTCCTCTTCCATGAATGACATGATTAAATTCCTTAATCTTGCCATTTTTTATGGTGGAAAGTACTTCAAGAGAAATTTTTCGGCCATTTAATCCCAAGTGGTGATGGAACCAACAAGAAGTGTATTCAACCATCATTTTGCTCTATCACGCAATGAGAAAAATAATAACCGGAGTCTAATTGCATGATCACTAACTCCATTGATCTTGAAGGTATCACATATCTCAAGGAAGTTTGCAAGGTGAAAGTTTGGATCATCATCTGGACGATCATCAAATTGACAATTGTTTTAGGTCATTTGAATTGTGCTCGATTTGATCTCAAAGTTTTTAGCTTGAAAATTTGGTCATACGATGCTAGGTCTTGCACCTTCTAAAGATGGCCTGCCAAAATCATAGATTGTTCTTCTATTATCGTGTCCCATCATTGCATCCTCGATGTGTTCACCTATACTTTTTGTTTTGTTTGTGTCCTCCTTTTCACTTTTGGTTTTGTCTCTGCCTTCTAGCCTTGTTGCTTCACTTTCGATTTCTTGTGCCACTTTTTGGGATCTTGACCTCAAGTTTCTTCCGATTACCTTTTCGGGTTCGAAATAAGGTTCCACAAGATCCTCAGCCGGTGAAGATGCGGACATAAGCTTCCTAAAAATACAAACACTACCAAACGCGTAAAAAAAGACAAATGGAACTATTAACTAAACTTAAATATGTAATTACAAAGGATTGGCTAAAGTAATGACTCGAATCTTTCTTAGAATTGTCGTGTCCCAGAAACGGCACCAAAATCTTGATGTGTGTTTTGATATATAGATTTTAATGAAGGATATTACATGATTAAGTTTTAAAATTATAAAAATGATTTTCACCTTATAACTAACTACACACACAATAGGTAAGTGTACCTATCGGATAGTAGTAAACCTTTTGGTAAGAACCAAGTATCGATCCGTGGACATGAGAGCTCCTGATACTAAGTCTTTTTCATTATCTAGTCGATTAAAGATGATTTGTAAAAATTATGATTAAATATTTTAACTAACAATTAAACTAACTGAACAGAGTAAACGAATATGAAGATAATCAATCAAAGGAGGATATCAGTTAGACTTTGAATCCGTTTAGCAAAACAATGACAACATATATGAACCTATAGTGAGATAATTTCTACACATGAAACATGGATGTAAACTAGACTCTTGTCAAGGTAATCTAATTATATAACTCGTCGGAAAGTTAGAACGATAAACACATATTAGCCACCTAAAATTATGCCATGAAGAACTAATGATATAGTTAGGCTAAAATTAAAGATGGTTAGGACTCCCGTCAAGGATACCAAACCCACAAATCTTTGGAAAGTTAACATGATGAACACATGGTAACCACATCAATTCGTGTAATGTAACAATAGCTATGTAAATCCTTCAATTTATGAATGTTGTAACTCGAATACAAGAACCATAAATTTTGCGCATAATCTATATTTACACATAAACAAAGTTAGAAGGTATTCATAACAAACACAATCGTTTTCACATGCATATGTATAAGGATGCATAGTTGTTTAACTTTACTAAACAATCAGCCCTCATTTACCATTTCTAGTCAAATACCATAAACTACACACTAATGTATGCACTTCATGAATAGATGTTTTAAAACACAAAGTTTTTCAACTATATGTGATTATAACACCCACAATATTTATCATTTCATCAAGTTCAACAAACATACACAATCATTGAAGAACATTCATAACCTTGAAATAAATATTAACATATTCATCACCAAAAGTTACAAGTAAAATGTCAAAGTAGGCTAAGCTTCATCTAATCTAAGTGATAAATAGTGTTTAGCCTATAAGGCTTACAAAAACCACAACTAAACTCATAACAATGGAAGAAAATATGATAGATCTAGAGATTTTAAACCAAAGATGAGTAGAGGTGGGTTGTGTTGACTTGAATCTTCTTTTGAAATGCTTGATCTTAACCCTCTCTTGAACTCTTGAGAAACTTTCTTCAAAACAACTACAAAGATGAAGAAAAACTAGGGTTCCCCCTAAATGAAGAAGAAGGGCTTAAAAAGGGGGCCTGATGAGCAGGAAAAGGGGGCCTGAAGCCTGTTATGGGTATGAAAGATCCTGTCATGGACATAACAGCCTCTAAACTTTCAAAATCTTCATGAATTCTTTGTCTTTTTCTTTTGAAATCATCAAACAAGCATCCAAAGCTATAAAATTCAAATTAATCACAATTAATTATCAATAAAGATTAATTTGTAACAAAAATCACTTAAAATGGGGAAAGATATGCATTATTAACATGTATATTTATTCACATATTAACACTCGTGCACTTAGGTTGGAAATGGAATGAAGTTTTTCAAGGGAAGGCATACATTTTGGATGTTAAAGGATGGATGATTAAAATAGTTTGGGCATGTACATAGGAGATAGACAATGACACTAGTAATAAGAATAACGACCATCACAGTAGAGTGCGCCGGAGCAAATGTAAACCTAAACTGGCATGGTGATCAAATAAAAAGAGATTTTTTAGATTTACATCTTTCTAAACCCATAATTGGTGATAGGATTTTTTGAAAGTATATGAAAAATAATAAAAATTTTAGGGTGACACATAGATTTTTCTCTTTCTTTGTCTTAATGTCTTGTCTCCTTTATCATTTCTTGTCTCCTTTATCATTTTTTTTGTTAGTCTTTCTATTTTTTTTTTCTTGTAATGTTGTTCATTTCTCTTATAAGTAGTTTACATCAGAAAGTTTGTGGAGCTATGGTTCTTCATGAGAGCAGCTTATATCTTTTCTGTGATACAAGTTTTACCATCATCTCATCAATCCTAAACCTACTCTGTGAGCGAGATATAAATATGTACGTTTGATTCTGTTAATATTATCTTGACAAAACAAAAAAAAAATATCCCATCTATATTGAAAGAACAATAGGATATTATTAGCATTCATGGCTCTTGTCAATTATTTTCTTTGGTGGTCCAGTTGATATTGTGGAAGACTACATTTGATGTGACTTTATCTTTAATTTTAATGTCTAACTGGTATGACGATGTGTTCTAACTTTACTTTTGAAGCCCTAAAGGGGGCAAACGACCATAAAACACACGTATAAATAGTTGAACTATAAAACCAATTTGTTGTTTTAAAAGAAACCTAACCCTATTGAAACCGGATAGTTTTTCTAAATAGAAAAAACCCAATATATTAAAGTTTTGGTTTGGTATATATCATACTAAAATCATAAATTAAAACATGGTTAGCATTATGTTTTGATAAGAAGTACCAAATTTTAATCTATAAATTGCAATAAAACTTAGGTAGTTTCTTGTACCAATTTGCTTCTTTCTTATATATTAGACGGAGTTTGATGTGTATTCAACTATTCATAAATAGGAAACAAAAGTCTAAATGCATGATAAGTAAATATGTGGATGCTATTTAGAGTGGGGGGGGGGGGGGGGGGGGGGGGGGGAAGGGTACTAGATTTTTTAACATATAGTTTTCCGAAAAAATATTGAAAAATAAACCTTTAATTTAGTTTAAATAAAAACTAATAAATAATCTTCATTTAAAATCAATATTGATTTTTGAAACAATCTAAAACTACTAAGCAATTACATATAACCAAATGTAGTTCTCAATATGCTTGTGTGTATTTAGTATAACTAAGATGTCATGTAATAAATCAAGCCAAACATTTCTAAAAGCACACAAGTTTACAACAAGAAATAGCCAAATGCAATTATAAATAAACAGTACTTAAGCCTCCATCATGCTATCATCACATATATCATTCTTATAAAATATTTATTTCAAAAAGATATTTTGATACGTGTCCTGCTTAATAATATACGTGGGACTCTCTCTCTTCATAAGAGTGCATATTTCTCAATTCCATCATCATGTCATGTATGATTTATCTATACAATAAGATATCAATAACTATAGTAACATTAACACAAAAATCAAATGATATATGTATATATATACATATATATACACTTTTTATATTTTTATCATAATACGTACTTACGCACATACGCGTATGCATATACTAGGTAACGAAATAAAGTCCAAATATTTAATAGAATTTTTTTTTAAAATGAAATCTGGACTTTACACAATAAAACATTGTATAATTTATTTAAAAAATCAATATATTATAATTTTATGAACCATTGATCGTCATATGTAATTTTGGGACCGTATCAAGTTGTTTGGATGTTGAATCGTTGAAGGTGCGCTTTAAACTTGACTTTTTAATGTCAACTATATTAATCAAATCATGTTTTCAAACTTTAAAACTTCAACGTTTTTAAATTGACAAAGTCAACTTACACACAATTCAAACAAACGACACCGTTTTCATCACATCCACCTTTCACCTGCCCACTTTCACACACATTATAAATACACATCAACTATTCCACAAACTATATCAAACAAACTATCATGAACAAAACTTTCGAAAACCTCATCGTTGCCATAGTAATCTTGGCCGGAGTCCTCAACGCCGCTGCACAGAATTGCGGCTGCAGCCCAGACTTGTGCTGCAGCCGCTTCGGTTATTGTGGCAGAGATGAGGCGTACTGTGGGGCCGGGTGCCAAGAGGGGCCGTGCTTCTTGCCTCCTCCAACGAATGATGTATCCGTTGCAAGCATTGTGACAGATGCATTCTTCAACGGGATCGTGGATCAATCAGATGCTGGCTGTGAAGGGAGAGGGTTTTACACACGCGCCGCCTTTCTCGAAGCCCTCCAAAACTATGGCCAGTTTGGTAGGGTTGGGTCGGAAGAAGATTCAAGGAGGGAGATTGCAGCTTTTTTTGCACATGTTACACATGAAACTGGACGTAAGGCCATACTTCTATTTTATACGACATTAATAATTAGTTATATACATATTGAAAATATAAATATGGACATATGGTAAAATTAAAACTAATATTGCTACTTTTGATTTTAAAAAAATTAGCAATATAGGTCCAATTCAACGTCAATAATATACATATGTGACCTTGCTAACAAGTTGTGCATGTTTATTTACGTAAACATATAATTATCTGTAACAAGTAAAAAACATATTTTATGATGTTAAGTTAAATTGATTAAAAAGAAGATTTTTGTATTTTTTCAGTATGTGCTTAATTTGTTTACTAATATTTTTTTGAACGGATAAATAGTTCTCGTACATCACATAATATACATCACAACTAATTTACAAAAATTTTGTTATGAACGGGTACTGCTCTGACTTAAAATGAATTTGTCATTGAAGCTAACCCTCACCCCAATTCATTTACAAAATAAAAGTGCCCAACAAAATAAATACATATAAGTTTTATTAAATGTTCCATCATTTAACTATATTTTTTTATGTGATAGATTTTTGCTACATTAACGAAATAAACGGTGCTTCAAGGGACTACTGTGATGAAAGCAATACTCAATACCCATGTAACCCTAGTAAGGGTTACTTTGGAAGGGGCCCAATCCAACTATCATGGAATTACAACTACGGTCCAGCCGGGAGGAGCATCGGGTTTGATGGGCTCAACAATCCAGAAATCGTGGCCACGGATCCGGTCATTGCCTTTCGGACAGCCTTGTGGTTTGGATGAACAACGTCCACTCGGTCCTTGGGCAAGGGTTCGGAGCTACTATTCGAGCCATTAATGGAATGGAATGTGATGGTGGCAATTCAGCCACTGTAACTTCTCGTGTCCGTTATTACACTCAATATTGTGAACAACTTGGAGTTGCAACGGGTGATAACCTTCGGTGTTAGGCTCTTTGAAACTTAGGATTCTATCCAATAGATGAACAATAAAAAATAACCTTTGTATTTCTATACATATTTGTAATCTTTATTTGTATGTTATAGATCTTTACTTCCATATTACATTTGTATACCATGTACGTACTGCACCAATGATTTTGATAAAAATGTTCAATAATAGAAAAAACATAGATATCTATATTATCTAAAACATTAATGTGTTGTATGGTAACGTTATTAAAAGTTAAGGATAATAAAACAAATTAGTTGAATACACGAAACAAAATAATTAACTGACATAAATTATGGGTCCTAATACTGAGACACCCCTTAGATAAATCGACACCCGCCTATACGCCACATATAGCTCCATACGCGGCGTATAGGAATCCACAATTAATACCTAACATTCCATGTCACATCAGTTGTTGTCGTGTTGTTTATACGCTACGTATAGCGCTATACACCGCGTATAGCTTTTTCAGTCGACAAAACAGGACTAAGTCTAATCAATCATTCAGCACAGCTATACGCGGCGTATGGTCCCATATGTCACGTATAGCCCTGTGGCATATAGGTTATGGGTGTACGTCCACCGACACCTATACGCTGCGTATGGGGCCATACAATCCATTTAAGCTACAATTGCCAAAAACAATCCATTTAAGCTCATTTAAAGCCTCATAAACATTTTCGCTACTTGAAGTTTCAGCATCACACTTGCATAAAACAAAACAAAGACATAATATAACTAACATACTAGTCCATGATTAGGAGCCCATTTAGGAATCTTGAGATACGACATGAAGTCTCATAATCACACAAAAAATGTATGATCGATCTATCATTTGTTATTGGGTTAAATTTAAAATCACCGGCCCATTCCTTGTACCGCAAGTCCCGCACCGTCATCACTTAACACCGTTAGCAGTTAGGGTGGAAAAGTTAGTTACCGTTAATAGTTATGTTAGTTAGTTAATTAATTGTTATTTGTAAGGGCATAAATACCCCTCTTGAATCTGCCATTTGTATGTGTACGAATGATCAATAACAAGAAAGTTTCTCTCAATCTTCCATTCTACACATCATAATTAGTGTATGTATTGATTCTCCAATACCAACAATTGGTATCAGAGAACAATCAGAGCGTGTTCGCTCTTGTATCCGTGAAGAAGAAAGAAGACGTAGGTCTCTGTTCTACAACGTTAATTTGCAACTTCTTCAATATAAAATTCCTAATTTAAGCATGTAATAATCGAATTCTACACTTGATGCAATCAAATCGAAATCAAATCCACCAAACGTCATCATCGATTCAGTTAGACAAATCGGATTCAAAATTTCCAATCAAGAAAGCGAAGAACAGAGGCAGCAAAGAACGAAAGCATGTGGCGAGAAAATTTAAACGGAAACAATCATAATTAGTTCTAGTTGAGTTTTTTTTACCAAAAGGGTGTACATACAAATTTTATTTACCAAAATGATTTAGTTGAAAATATATTTACCAATATATAGGTGTTTTTAAACTTTATTGTTTCTCGCTCTATGTATTGGATACTTTACATAACTTATTTTAAATGTTGTCAAAAAAAAAATTTAAAGATGATTTTGTTAAAGCTTAGAAAAAATTTTAAATAAACTTTTTTTTAATTTTTGAGAAATTTTAAAATTAATATTAAAATGTTTATAATAATATTTTTTTAATGTTTATGGTGAAAAAAGCTTTTGTAAAAAACTTAAATTGTAGATGCATTTTGCAAAAAACTTTTGAGAGACCGGCTAGTTTGGTTCGGGTTACAGTTTTTATTTTTTACCAAACCTTATAAATACGGACTGAGTTTTGGACTAAACGTTATAAAAAAGGACCAATTGAGTATCTTTTTTAAGTATATTAAACATTTAAAATAACTAGTTAATATTAAATTTAAAATTTTTAGGACGTGATGAACTTGGTTATTTTATGTAAGAAACTAAATAAACTTATAGTTTTAACGTAAACAAAATCTTATGAAAATGAAAGTTTAGTTCTAAAATAGATTTTAAATCATCGAAAATGAAATTATCGTATGATATAGTATTTATGAAATTACGTAGAAAAATTAAAGTATTAAAGGGAATATCGTTTTTGGCATCATTCTTATGCACTTGATTAAAACATTTCTTTCTAATTTCTTTTAAAAAAATAAACAATGTTTCTATTTTAACAACATGATTAAACATATAAAAAACGATTTTACAAAAACAATTACGAAAAACATTATAATATAATTTTAGAACATGGTTAATTAAAAAAACCTTTCTTATTAAAGAAATCATCTTTGAAAGAATAAAAAAAACATTGACATTTTTTTTGTTAACTGCCCAATAAAAATAGAAGTGAGAAGCAAAAAGGATTAAAAAACACATCATATTGGTAATTATTTTTCTAACTACACAAATTGACTTAATAATTGGAAAAAAAAAACTCTATTTAGTTTACTCAAACCGATTCAGAAGAAAACACTATAACCGACCATTGGAAATCGAATTTTGTTTGAATCCAAAGAAATTATAAATCAAAAAGAAGAAATTAGTCGGTCGGCGTTCATTAGAAAAAGTCAAAATAGAAGATAGAATAAAGGTAGAAACAGGGAGAAACGTGTTAAGAAGGAAGTCCTATTTCTTTACTTTAAAACTTGTTTTCGTTAAAAAAATCAAGATAAAACGACAAATTATTTGACGTTTCTTTTCAAATCTTTTTTTTTATTTAAGATTTTATGAAAACAATAAAATTATTGAATGAAAATTTGTTTTCAATTAAAAATCCATTCTGCCTTGTTTTTCTGAAAATGATGAGAGTAGTGAATTAATAAAAGGTTTATTTAAATCAATTTATAACATTTTGACAAAATCAATTTATTTAATCCCAACATAAGAAAGAAACCTCACTCGTACAACAAATTATTGAAATTTTTAATAATTAGCAAGTCAAAATCGAATACAAGATTCATATATCAAGCAAGAACCAACCATTTTGGTTCATTTAGCAAGCAAGATCGAACCAATGTTAGTTCAAATAGCATGTAACAAAAACATATAGTGTTTCATAGCAAGCAAGAAAGACCAACTTCGATCATAGTAAGCAAGAAAGACCAACTTCAGTTATAGCAAGCAAGATAGACCAACTTTGGTCAAATCAAGCAAGGAAATCGTAACAAGAAAGCAAGAAAGTTGAAAGATTAAAGCAGGATAGGAAAGAAACGATCCAAGAAAATAAAGCAAGAAAGCATGGAAGCATGGAAGGAAAATTAGGAAGCACACCGACACCAACACGTGAGCAAGGGAACATATCACTCCAATGTCCGAAATTAACTTAGTCAAACTAAACATCATGTGCACTTTTAGTGGAAAAAATCTTGAAGGCATATGGTATTTGGGAAACAATTGATGCTAAAGGAGATGTAGATGAAAAGAAAGTGCATACGACAAAAGCAGTGATCTTCCAAACACTACCCGAAGATATATTAATGCAAGTTGCATGATGTGAAAATGCAAAAGAAGTTTGGGAATCAATCAAAGTTTGATACATTGGAGCATACCTAGTTCAAAAGGCACGTCTACAAATCTTAATAAGCTACTAGAAACATTAAAGATGAAAGAAAATAAAACCGTAAGTAACTTCGCAAGCAAGTTAAGCAGCATAGGAGCCAAATCAAAAGTCTTGGCACTTCTCTTAAAGGTAAAATAATTGTAAGAAAGTTACTTAACTCGGTTCCTAAGAAGTTTTCACCAATAGTGGCATCTACCGAGCAATATTCAAAAATAGATAAAATGCCATTTGAAGAAGCAGTAGGGAGAATAACGACATTTGAAGAACACCTCCAACTCATGATAAATTAGAAGGAAATCATCAAACTAAGCTTCTAATGGCAAGTTCAAACAATCAAAGTTGTGGTAGAGAACGTGGTAATCAAATCCGTGGTAGAGCTCATGGAAGAAACTTCAACACTAGACAAGGAAGAGATCTCACCATAGAAAGAAAGGATCATGAGAAAAATGTGACTCAAGAAGACAAAGACAAAAACAAATTTAGCTGTTACGAATATCATGGATTCAGTCACTTTGAATATGATTGAACCAAATGGAAGCACAAATGGAAAAACAAGGAGAAAGGCAAGCAGCAAGAATCGAAATTTCATTTATGATGATGATGAACCTATCTGTTATAGGAAGGAAATTCAAGAAAGTTGTAGGAGTTATCTTAGATGTAAACCAAAGAGCTCTCAGCATGCAATCTGAAGTACAAGGAAGTTAAGACTAATACAAGTACTATTTTATAATTTTAATGAATGATCCTCACAATTTTCAACATATAAATCAGAGAACAAGCCATTTAAGTGAAGGTTAAGGCGTAAGGGTTCATTTCAACATAAAGTGACTCAACAAGGGTAGAAAGTAGGATGTACCGATTTTAGGAGCATGTGGTAAGTGGGCTAAAGGTGATGTGAATCTGTTTGAAATGATGGATAACTTTTATTTTATGTTTAAATTTTAATGTTAAACTTTGAGCAATTACTTGAAAAGTGATTAAACTTTAGGTTTACTATAATTACTAGCTGATATTTAGTTGCTAGACACATCAAAAAAAGTAGTAACAATTTCATACTTAGCCGTTTCTATTATCTTTAAAGTTCTAGCAATATTTCTCTCTAAACAAGGTATTCTTTCGGGTTTAGAGTCCTCCTGGTTGTACATACAGCTTCGTTCGTTGTACTCTAGGAAATATTTGAGTTCTCTTGGGAGACTTGGAATGTGTTTAAGGGACCGGTGTTAAACACAAAGCCTCGACCATGAAATTAGTATTCCTACTTTGTATTCATAAATTTTCAATTATTTTACTTATAATCCTTATTGTAACTTACTGTTTTCTTAATTATTATATTGCATTGGAATTTATACAAGTAATATTTTATAATTTTTGACGAATGATTTCCATAATATTCAAGATATATAAATCAGAGAAAAAACCATTTAAGCGAAGGTTAAGACCTAAGGGTTAATTTCAGCATAAAAGGACTCAACAAGGGTGGAAAGAAGGATGTACCAATTATAGGAACATGAGGTAACTGGGCTAAAGGTGAATGTGAATCTATTTGAAAGGATGAACAAGTTTTGTTTTTGTCGTCTTTTTGTAATTTTAGGCTGATCATTTTTGAAATAAGGAACTTAATTAAGAAAATGAAATCAATATATATATAGGTCCACATCAATATATAGATAAGCCACTGTGGTGAAATCGGTAGACAGACGATTACACAATTCGAACAATTTTAAATTTGCCTGAAATAAAAACTTAAAAATTCATTTTGATCTAAAAGAATGAAGGTTTTTTTTTTTTTGGTGAATAGCTACAATTATATTCATAATTATATTGATTAGGCGGCGATAATTGTTTTGTAATTTCTATTAATATTCAAAATAGATTTATTTTCTATAGTCCATATTGATGATTTGAAAATAGATAGACTCAAATTACTCTTTCGAGAGATTAAGCCAATAACTATATCTATATCAATCCATATCCATGAAAATGCAATTCTTAAAATTTAATAATTAAGAACTTTCTTTTTGTAATTTTAGGCTGATCATTTTTGAAATAAGGAACGTATGTAAGAAAATGTGTCAATTGAATTGAATTGTAAATACAGTGCATGACATCAATATATAGATAGGTCCACATGAAAACAAAATTTAACAATATGAGGTACCTATCTACGTAACACTAGGCTACCTGCCGTAACAAAACTTAATTGTATATTACTGTTTCATATGTACAAAGTACAGTATTGTATCTCAACAATAATAAAACAGATTGTACGACACAAAATTTATACATACTTTGAAGAGAGAGAGATCAATGATAAAAGCATCAACCTATGTTGGGACCAAAGGATGAAACACATTTTAAATAATGATTATATACTCTTGATGAACATGTACGTATGTAGAGAATTTATGAAGTCAAAATACGTACGTTTTTCATCATGTTCAAATGATGGGTTTATGGGCGTTTATACCCTACAAATTTCATAGTTATTTAACTATAGTTCTTATGACACTTATTATCCCCAACTTCACAAGATAAAAACTTAATTTGATTTTAAACTTTCATATTTAGTTTAACTACTAATACTCCCTTAAACTAAATAGGGTTCAGGAAGGTTTTCATCTTTCTTTGCAATCCAAATTTTCTTCATAATAGTATAGGTTCATCACCTCCCATTAAATTAGATGAGCCTTTTTTTTTTCTTACCCTTTTAGACATGCATTACTATAATGTCCTAATTTATTTTGTGACACTATATGTGACTTTTGTCCTTTTTTACTTGATCAAAACCTTGACCTTTCTTGAATCCCCAACCTTTGCGTTAACCACGTCCAAAGCCTTTTTGAATCGTTTTTCCACAACAGCAATGTTCACATTCATGGTGTCTAACATGTTCACTACAAAAAGATATCATTTAATCTTCCACCTTCCACCTCAGCCTTTAATTTACTAACGAATTCTCGGAATAACATCATATGAAGATTTGCAAACTGTTCAATAGCAACAACTATTTGAATGAAATTTTTTTGTATAGAATCGACAAATCTTTTGTCATCCAATGTATATCCAAGACTATTTTCTTGTAATGCAATATCACTAATTTTCCTAGCATAAACTCAAGCGACTCGTTAGCAATTTGTAAAACCATGTTTTGTGGAATTGCTTGGTATAATAGAGAAATTGTTGCTTTTTTCTTCTTTTGATCGACCTAGATCTTGAAGTTGGTTCAATTGCTTCATAAATTTCATGGACGTAAATATTGCTCTAATCTTTATAGCCCAAATTGTGTAATTTTTAGAGTTGAGAATTGAATATTTGAGAGTCATTGACATTCCTCCTTTTACCATCACAATTTCTTTGTTCATGGTTTTAGGTGAATCTTCAGCCATTAAACACTGTTTTCCTTTCTTATTATGATGAAATTTTCTTCCCGTAGGTACTAATCTGATTCTTCTTTTAATTATGCCTCTAAACATGAAAATAAAAGTAATCTTACTGTTTTTACTTTAATAAAATTTCTTGAAACACACCTTGTTTCTTTAATCACCCTGGGTCTTGATCAAACTTGCTACATTGTTGAAAGTCAAACTTACCTTACTAATAATAGTCAATCTCGTATTTTGCTAATGACAATCAATCCCGCTTCTTTGATATTGACAATCAAACCTCCTACTTCTGTTGATCCTAATCAATCTCGTGTTTCTTACTAACGATCTTTAAACCCTACATCAAATTTCTAAGCTGTTGTTTCCCTCCTATTATTGGTTTTGTTTAATTTGATTACACAACATATATGATAATCACCCCCTACTTTTCTTTCCTTTTTCTAAAAAATCCTTAAATATTTGACTTGTAGTTTATCTTTTTTCTCGAAAAATACATTGTGAAAATTCTCTTTTCTTTGTTTTTCATCCTAATTTCCTTTAATTGATTCAAAACACATTCTCGTATATTCTGTTTGAGTGCGAGTAATCTGATTGCTCTTTCTCTTTTGATCGTTGTGCTTATTAAATGATCGCTTGTTCTTCTATTATCCATCAAAGAATCCGATTGTCTAACGGGAAAACGTATGTTTTTACTACAACGTTCCTGAAAATCAAAGGTAGTGTTTTTCTGTTCCATATGATTAATCAGATTGTATAACTTTGTATAAGTGATAAACCGGTTTTGTGCAATATAAACAAATTTTAGTTTTTGGATCCAATTGGAAGTGTCACCTGCTTCTATCCTTGATCTAAGAATTTGGTTTTGATATTTGAAGTTGTTGGTATAAAAAACTCTCAAGACACACACTTGACTCAAACTTAAATTTTCTGAATACTCAAATTGTTCGGTACAAAGAAGATAACGAATACTATGGGAATTAAAAATAAAGAAACGACCCACTAACTCCACTAGATACTTCTAAAAGACAGACAACTCATAAACAAACATTAAATAAACAAACAATAAGATGACACGTTAGAAGTAGCATGGTGTTGCCCAAGATCTCAATGAACACACAATTGAATCACAATTGATCAACACACTTGAACTTCAATTTGATAATACAAACATCGACTTCTTCAATTTGTTTACATACACACATATATATACATGTTTTGGTAGTTTTTAACTTTGATCATAAACACATATGACCCTTGACTTTACATAAATACATAATAAACACACAATAAACTTAGGCTATTTACTTATTTGACCCATTAACTTTGAATCACATGGATTTTAGAAATTATAATCCAACATATTCCCCCCTAATTTCTTAATCCATGTCTTCAACATCTTCATCTTCAATATCTTCATTCATGAACATGTTGTAGAAGATCCTTGTCTTTAAACTTCGGTTTTCTACCCGTCCTTTGCATGATTTCTTGATCCAAGTTTGCAAAATGAACTTTGTCTTGAACATGAGCAGGTTCTTTCACATTTTCTTTAACACGTCCAACTTCATTTTCTTGAATCTCCACAAGCTTGCCTCTTGGTGGTAAGTCTCCAACTGCTTCTCGTTTCCTCCTTTTGTAACTTGATTCAGCATTATCCACAATCTTCTTTCCTTGTGATAATACATCCTCTAATGATGTATCTTGATACTCCTTGCATCTTCTTTCTTCTTGAACATAATCACCACCCTGTTTATCCTCTTTGTCTTCTTTTATAACATGTCTTCTTTTAATGAATAAACCAGACCATTCTGGTTTTTCATGATTAAATATTTAGATAATGAGAACCAAAATCATTTTTTTTTCTTCTAAGAATGTTTCCTCACTCTTCTCATTATCTTCAATAACTGCCATCAAGAGAGTCGGTTCCTCGTCTTCATGCACCAAGTTTGACTCTTCTTGTGCTTGTTTTTCTTGAGGGCAATCTCTTGCATAATGTCCAAACTCATGACAGTTATAACATTCAACCTCCCTAATATCCTTTTTCAGTCGACCTTGACTTTTAGGGTAATCTTTCTTCTTTTGCTCTTATGAAGGAACTTTTCCTTCCTTTTCTTGACCGAACTTTCCATCACGCCAATTGCCTTGTGATGAATTAATTTTCTTTGTCCACGTCTTTCAAAACGTGTTCCATGACTCGATTTCTCATGACGTGTGAACAAAAGTTTTTCTTGATTGTTCACCGGACTTTCATTCATAAGATTGATCCTTTCTTCAAAGGCTTTCAATCTTCCAATTATCTCATCTAGAGATGTCGTTTCTAGATCAACAAACTATTCAACAGTTGCAACAATTTGAATAAACCTTTTTGGTATAAAACTTAAAAGTTTTCGTACTAAGGTTGGTTGATCAAACGTTGATCCAAGACCACTTGCCCTCGTGACAATACTATTGAGCTTTGCGGTGAATGAATCGATAGTGTCTTCCTCATTCATTTTCAACATCTCAAACTCAGTTTTGAGTGTTTGAAGACGTGCTTTCTGCACTCGATCCACACCAACATGCCTTTTTTTAAGTGCATCCCAAATCTCTTTTGCACTTTCACAGTTTGCAACTTGTAATATCATCTCTTCAGGTAGTCCTTGAAATAAATACGCAATTGCCGCCATAACTTTCTTTTCATCAGGCTGCGTATTAGCATTAGGTTCTATCGTTTCCCACAGTCCATATGCCCTAAGTATGGTTTTCATATGAATTGACCATACAGGATAATTAGTTGTTTTCAACATAGGACATTTGAATTGGGAGAATGAACTAACCTCTTTATGTATTACAATTGCATTTTTATCGGTTCCCGATGACGACTCTTCTGTCATCTTAACTTAGATTTTCTTTAAAATACTAAGTTTTCAAATAGGAACAATTTCTAATTGGTTTTTCTTTTTAAAAACCAAACGTGATTCCGAAAGTTCAATCTAACTTTCCAATGGGAATCAAAAACAATTTCAATTCTTCCCTCTCTATAGGTATAGAATAATCAAACTAATATCCAAGTAATCAAGTATATAACTTGGATTATATATTCCTTCTCAAAGGAATTCTCAATTCTTTTGTCAACAAGTCTTCTTTTTAATCTCAATTAATGAGAAGACAAACAACAAAATCCTTTTGATTTTGTTTCTAATTGTAATAGTTAACAACAGCCCACACACTTTTGTGTGACTAAATTCGCAATAACAACCACCGAACAACCCTATTGCTTCTGATCGATGAACGAACAATAACAACACCTTCTCTTGGCTTTGGTTCTCGTTGTAACACAACAACAGCAGCCCTTTCGGGGGTTTGTGATCAACCAATAAGAAATAAGAAACAATAATCCACACCTTTTGTGTGATTGTTTTTAAAGGATTAAATAGCAACAGCCTCAAAACAAAAATTGTTTCTTGACTGTGATGATTGAAAAATCCCAACAAATAAACAAATTTTGTTTCTTTTCTTTAAATCCAAAACAGCCTCTTTTTGGTCGCACCAAAACAAACCACAATTCCACTTTGTTTGTGTCTTTGTTAAACGCGAACAAAAAACAGCCTCAAACCCTCTTAATTTGCGACTGATCTATATAACCGAACAATATTCTCGGTTCTGGTTCTGCGCTACAGTAACAGACAACAAAGAAACCACAATCTTTGTTTCTGTTCTTTCGATTAAAGAAACACAAGCCCAACACTTATCTTGTGATTGAATTCTTAACAAAAAAAAGTCAAATGCCCTTATGGTTCTGACTCTTTTTTTTTTCCTTCGATGGAACAAGAAAAAGGAATTTGGCCTCTTTTTCTTTGCCTTCAATGAATAATCAACAGGCCCTTTCAATTAATTTTTAAAAACCGAATTCCCCTCTGGTTTCAATTAGTAAACGAACAACGACCGTACCCACTTGATGCAATTGATGCTATAATCAAACGATACAACCCCAGCCGATGCCTTTCGCGTGATCGGAACTGGACACGGGAATCCAAACACCCCACTGATGATCGGCTTCCCAAATTAGACAACAAAAAACGACTTTTTCGTTTCTGAAATTTTGATTTCAAAGATCGGAACAACAATCAACGATTTCAACGAGACTAGCTTCTTCCGATTAACACAAGAACAACAATCAACGAGTTCTATCGTGATTGGCTTCTTCCTGATTTCAATTTCTTCTCTAAACAACAAGAGCCCCTTGGCTCTGATACCAATTGTTGCCCAAGATCTCAATAAACACACAATTGAATCACAATTGATCAACACACTTGAACTTCAATTTGATAATACAAACATCGACTTCTTCAATTTGTTTACATACACACATATATATACATGTTTTGGTAGTTTCTAACTTTGATCATAAACACATATGACCCCTTGACTTTACATAAATACATAATAAACACACATTATACTTAGGCTATTTACTTATTTGACCCATTAACTTTGAACCACATGGATTTTAGAAATTATAATCCAACACATGGTGTAACAACATGATTCTACATGCAAGATGATGCACATAGTAGTAACTCCTAATAACTCTCTCAAGTAACAAACTGGTCCACTCCTAAAGCCTTCGTGAATATATCTGCCACTTCCTTCAAGGTATCGCATGCTTTGAATTCGATCTCCTTTCCATCCATGAGACTCTCAATGTAATTATATTTGATAGAGATATGATTGGTAGGTATGTGAAAAGCTTGGTTTCTTGTCAAGAAAATTGCAAACCGATTATCACAATATATCAGAGTAGCTTGCTGCTGCTCACGTCCGAACTCCTTTAACATCTTTTGTAACCACACTGCTTGACAAGTTGCTGCAGTTGCTGCTACATACTTTGCTTCAGTGGAGGACAAAGCAACAATGGATTGCATTTTGGACATCCAAGATATAGCTCCTGTTCCAGTAAATAAAAGTAAGCTGATAAACTTTTCATGTCTTAAACTGAACCAGCCTAACACAATTAGTAAAACGGACAAGCTTTACTTCGTTTGTTCTTCCATACCACATCCCATATTCTACAGTCCCGGTGGAGATTCGTTTTGCTACACCATAGTAAAGAACTTATGGCTCTTGCATGAACCTTGATATTATGTCCACTGCATACACAATATCTGGTCTTGTGTGAGTGACATAGAGGAGCCCACTAGTTAATTTTCTATACCTTTATGCATCTGTTCCTTCTGCCCCATCTTTGACTTAAAATTTTCATTTGAATCCAAAAGGTAAATGCTCCTTTACATCTTTCCATGCCAAAATTTTTGAGCAAATCTTATGTGTACTTTCTTTGAGTCAAAAAGATACCATCCCTCTTTTGTACAACTTCCAAACCAAGAAAGTACTTGAGTTCAATTATATCTGTCATCTCAAATTCTTGTACCATCTTATCATTAAATTCTTTAATAAGTTCTCATGAAGAACTAGTATAGATCATATCATCCACATACAAACAAACAATAATTAAATTAGTACCCTTGCCTCGTTTAACGTACATGGTGGGTTCATTGATACTTTGATCATAACCATTTGCAAGAAAATATACATCGATCCTATTATATCAAGCCCGGGGAGATTGTTTCAACCCATAAAGAGCCCTATTTAATCGATACACCTTGTCTTCTTCTCCTTGAACAATGAACCCGAGTGGCTGCTCTACATACACTTCTTCTTGAAGCACACTGTTTAAGAAGGAAGACTTCACGTCAAATTGGTAAACAGACCACCATTTTTGAGGTGCGTGTGAGAGTATTAACCGGATAGTTTCAAGTCTGGCAACCGGTGAAAAAGTTTCTTCAGAGTCTATTCCCAAGTCCCTACTTTTGCCCATAACCCTTCACAATAATTCGAGCTTTATGCTTATATATGTTTCCCTTCTCATTGAGTTTGTATAATATCCTACAAACACATATTTTTGAAATTTTGCATCTAATTTCTTTCCGTGTTGTTTGGCTGTAAACCATAGGCAGGACATACAAACAGCCGCAAATGATCACCGAAGGTTTTCTGTTATACCATACTTCGTATGGAGTTTGGTTGTTTAAAAGCATTGGTGGGTGAAAGTTGTAACAAGTAAACAACTACAGCAACTGCCTTTCCCCAAAAACAATCTGCCAATTTCTTTTCTTGTAACATACTCCGAGCCATTTCTACAATCGTTCTATTCTTTCTCTCCGCCACACCATTTATTCAGGTGTGTATGGTGTAGTGAGCTCACGTTTTATGCAATGGTCAGCACAAAACTTGTGGAACTCACTAGATAAGTACTCTCCTTCATGATCAGATCGTAAGGTTAAGATCAACTCCAATTTGGCTTTATATAGTTTGAACTTTTCAAATGCATCTGATTTCTTATTGAGAAAGTATACCCAAACCATCCGATTGTAATGATTTGTGAGCAACATGAAGTAACAATTGACTCCCAACGATTTTGTGTTCATAAGACTGCACAAATCGGTATGAACTAACTCCAAAACTCATGATGCTCTCCATGCTTGTTTGGGAAACGATTTTCATGATTGTTTTCCAAACACGCATCCTTCACATACTTTCCAACTATTACCTTTTATTTCCCATAAACCAGGCTGTTGTCATGCAATCGTTTTAGTCCCTGTTCATGTAAGTGCCCATACCAAGATGCCATAACTTTGACTCATCTTTAAAGGCACTTGCACCTATTTGTTTACCACTTGCTTCAAAGGGAAACATGTTATTACTTGTCATAAAGATCTCACTCACTACTTTCTGAGTCTTTTTATGTGTAAGAACATAACTTTTTTCATCAAACAATAGTGAATATCCTATTCTCATAAGCTCCCCCATACTAAGCTGACTATAGCCTAAATCTGGAGCAAATTGCACATTTTCTATAGCCTTTGGTTTTACTTCATTCGGTAGAAACTCTACTATTCCCCGTACTTGAATGCTTTTATCATTTTAAAGTTGCACATCTACCTTCATTGTCTCATCAAGATCATAAAACAATGTTTTCTTCCCGATCATATGGTTTGAACACCCATTGTCCAAGAACCAAATGTCCTTCTTCATGTTCTCGTCCTAGCTTACCACTAGTAATCTTAATTATTTTCATCTTCTTCAATCGTAGCTTGGACTTGCGGTTCATGCCAACAGTCTGCTTTTAGATTGACGAAACGGCTACAGTTGTAGCACTATATATACTACGACCCCTTCGATTAGACCGGCCACATCCTCGACCTCGTCCTCCCACTGGATTTCTTCCATGACCTCTATTCCAAGGCCGGCTATCGTCTCCCATGGTTACTTGGAACACCTTTTCTTCCTCCGGAATTTCAGACCCTCGATTCACTTTGCAACGAACCCATTAGCTGACAAAGTTAACAAGTCTCTTGATTCTTCAATGGCATTCGCTACATGATCTATCGCGGCGTAAGGCTCCTCAGAATCTTCTACACCACACTTTGATCGGATATAAGCTCTTCATAGGCTCGTCTTTCATTTACAAAGTTGATGGTCTTCACCTTCGAGTCCCCTTTGTATTCAATCTACAAAATAGTCCACGCTTGTCATGATGCATTAGCAGCAACAATTATCGAAAGCACATCGTCGTGAACTGCTTGAATGATAAACCTTTGAAGACCGGTAGGGAGATATTTGTTGTTCCTACTTTCTTACAGTTCGCCATGATGGGATCACCAAACTCGCCTCTTTTCTTTGTCGCAACCTTGCTCTAATACCAGTTTGTTT
This sequence comes from Flaveria robusta, assembly GCA_025506415.1. Taxonomy (NCBI): domain Eukaryota; kingdom Viridiplantae; phylum Streptophyta; class Magnoliopsida; order Asterales; family Asteraceae; genus Flaveria; species Flaveria robusta. The sequence continues at coordinate 16,548,737 of CM046473.1, forward strand.
GTATCAAAAACTCTCGACATACACAAACTTGACTCAAACCTAATTTTTCTGAATACTTTAAATTGTTCTATACAAAGAAGATAAAGAACACTACAGGAATTAAAAATAAAAAAACTACCCACTAACTCCACTTCATGATTATGACCCTCTAGCAACTTCACGGACCTACATACTTCTAGAAGAAAGAGACAACTCATAAACAAACATTAAATAAACAAACAATAAAGATGACACGTCAGCAGTAGCATGGTGTCAATAGCAACATGATTCTGCATGCATGATGATGCACATTACTACTAGTGAATTATTCCTTTGGTTCCAATTTGATTGTATCAAGTAGATTAATCATTTCGAACTTATTTTGGTATAGTTGCCTTGCGAACAAGAAAGGAGAACAATTTTTTTTTTCAATTTTCGGTCTCTGGTTTTCTTTAATTGCATGATGATGATGATGATCAAGTATTGATCTCTGTTTTCTTTCCAAGAATATGTAATGCTGCTGTGATACTAATTGTTAGGATCAAAGGATGAAACACGTTCTAATCAATGATTATATCCGCTTGAAGAAAATGTATATATGTAGAGAATTTACAAAGGCAATATATGTATGTTTTTCATCATGTTCAAATGGTAGGTTTATGGGTATTTATACCCTACAAAGTTGACAGTTATTTAACTACCCTTCTTATACTAATGAAACCTATTATACTTACGCTTTACAAGATAACAGCTTTGACTCTAAGCATAGATATTTAGTTTACCTACTCATAACCTAGAGGTTTATTGTTTACTAGGTTAGTACCCCGTGTATAACACGGGTTGAATAAATAAAATATTAAATAGTTATTAATAAAAATTAAAAAAATTATAAAACGGTCTTTTGATTTAAGATATAATTGATATTACGTACGAGTGATAAAAGGACGATATCATTTTCTAAACTTTTGTTTGATTTTTTTTGTTTTTTTCAAAAAAAGTTAGGTTTTAAACAAATTGTTTCAAAGTAAACTATTTTTAAAAAAATGTCATTATTAATAATTTCTTTATTATAACTTTGAAATTTAATTATTTTCGTTTCATAAGAATTTTATTTTTTAAAAGCCACAGGTTTTAAAATATATTACGTTTTTTAATATTTGATATTTTTTTTGAAAAAATTTCTTCTTTTATAAAAAAATTATTTCTTTACAAATTGCATTTGTAGAAAGATCTATTTTTTAATTTACTAAAAATATTTTTAATATGAAAAAAATTAAAAAATATCATTTGTATTTAATAATATTTATTAGAAGAGAGAGCGGGAAAATAAAATTTAGGAGGTCTAAATTTGTGACAAGTAACATACAAAAACCTTCTTTTATTAATATAGATAGATTTAACTCACATGTTATCGCATAATTGTTTGTAGTTTTTTTATTTGATCATGATTCTTGATATTTGTTACAATATTATTGTGTTGAAAATAAACTCCCTAATCGTCTGAGAGTTTCTTGTTAACACACATGCACTGCACTTATGATCAATTAAATATGAAAGGTTCAAACATATTTATTGCATACATAACAACTAGAAAGACAGAGTTATTTCCCTTTACATGACAGTTACTGATGTAGTTAGTAGCGGTTAATTTGGCGCCAATAACTTTCCTTGATCCATATATCCAAACGACCCATATTACCGTACACATTACTTATACGAATTACGTTACATACATACACATATATAGTCTAAACTAAGTGATTTTTATCTTTCAATTCATTAGTTCCAATTTGTATCCTCTCTGTAATGTGGCTTCAGTCCACAAATCTTCTCTATTAACTTTGCTCGATCCACCCATCATCTGCACTAACATGTACAACTTCATGAGACTAACATGATGACCATATATGTCTCTCGGTGGTATCGACGCAAGTAATATAATTTTCATATAATCTTTCATAAACCACTCAATAAATCTCTCAAATTCAACTTCAAACGTATCTGTGGATTTCCACATTGACAACACTATGAATGAGATCTATAAATGTGATACAATCTTGTAAATATGATACTCATATGGGGTATTCAATTGGTCCTTTCTCTTTATGACTTCTTGTTTCATTCTTTTTAGTTTCTATCAAAAAACTTTCGAAATGTTTCATCATTATATCTTCTTCTGATCCTCTTTCGAAACCGATGTGTTTGCAATTTTCTTTTCATTTTGTTTTGTTTGATCCTTTAAATTGGCTAGGTGTGTTGGACACATGTATGCGGCGTGATTGCCATCCTTGCATCTCCAACACCCAACAATAATTTCTTGTTTATTGTTTTTCACAACGTTATTCTTAACCAAACATGTGTTCCCTTCGAATTCAATCTCGAAACCTTTCCTTGCCAATTGATCTATACTAACAATGTTTCTTCTTAGTGTGGGAATATAGTGAACAGATTCTATCTTGTGAATCTATCCATCACTATGAAAATCAATGTTTCCTATCCCTCTAAAGAATTCTTTGACATAACCACCCAATCTTGCTTCTATGCCGAAGGAATTCTTTAACTTCTTGATCAGTTTCTTATTGCCAGTTGCGTGTTGCTTTCGTGTGAAACGCGCATACCATATCTTGTCCCTTGTGAGATTATCGGTCCCTTTAACCAAGAATTCTGTATTTTTGATCTTTTCGGGACTATCCCTTCGGAAATGAAATCGTTGCTTGCAATAACTACATAACATACGTTTCGGATAATACGATTGTATCCATTTGGTCTTAACTTATGAACCAAATTCCCTTAGCGCGGCCTTTCTCCTTTCTGCCACTGATTGATAACTTGAATCAATATTGAAACTATCCTAGTTGATAAATGGTTGGGGAACTCCACAAAAGAGCTGAAATCAAAACTTGGATAAAAAACACATCTTTACGTCCATCATTTCCATGCAAACAAGAAAAAGTAAAAGTAAAATCTAAGATACGCCTACTTGGCACAATTGTTACGAGATGGAAATTTAAAAAAAATTAACAAAAAATAAAAATTGGATAGATGGTCCATGTGGTTTATCAAATTGTATGTTTGGTTCGTGGATTTTGAAAATTACGAATTTAGTCCAAAATTTCATGTAATAATTGCAAATTTGATCTCAAAATTTTGAAAATTACAAAGTTAGTCTAAAGTTTTATATGACATTGCCATTTTGATCTCTAATATTAAATTTAAGAGAAAATTGCAAGATTAGTCTTTGTGGTTTTTTCAGATTGGATGTTTGGTCTCTAAGGTTAAAAAATTACAAATTTGATCCAATGTTTTATGATATAGTTGCACAAATGGTCCCTAGCGTTAAATGATGTTAGTTTATGAGGTTAACTAAAGGGTATATATGTCTTTTTACAATTTGCCTGCACATTCACTTGACAAGTATCAAGTTTGGTCACTTGAACCATCCATTTATTTAGTGTGCAAACCTGCACATGACCATGACCTTGTGCATGAATTAACATGGCTTCACATAATGAATCAAACATGTTTTAACCTGCACATAACCATGACCATGTGCATAACCTGCACATAATGAATTAAACATGGGCTACAACTTTGATGGCTGAACTAGAGTGCATAACCTACAAATAATGCATCAGTTAAATTATGGCTGCAACTTTGACCATCTGCATGAATTAAAATACAACTTTGAACATGGCCGCTGTAAATTAGAATATGAATTCACTTTCATTTTATTATGGCTGCAACTAAGTAACTTTGACCATGTGCACTATAATTAAAATAATGCTCCACTTTCATTTCACTATGCATCATATAAAATATAAATTAAATAATGTGCATAACCTGCAACTACACTGTAGGCATGAACAAATTCAACTAACATACTTGGGAAACAGATTACACTGCAAAACAATAAACTAACTAGAGATTCATTGCAAATTCATTATACTAAACTTGAAAAACAGATTACAACAAAAGACCACTATTGATCGTCAATTTTGGAAGATTACAACAGAAATATGAGCCCTAACGCTACGAGCAAGCCACATATTACAACATTCTTCAATTGATTTCATGATTTTAGTTCTTTGACTTCATTCTCAAGCTTCAACTGATTTCATGATTTTAGTTCTTCGAATTCAGTTTCAAATTTGTTTTTCTTCCTCAGCACACCAGGGATGATCTCCAAGCTTCTTCTGCACATGGGTGAGTCAAGCCACCCTACAAATTTACATCCTGAATTCTAAAATTACATAAAAATAAGTTAAACCAATCGTAATCTAAGATCATATAAAAAAAACAATGGGTTTTATACTACAACCCTAGTAAAATCGACATCAAAAAGAAATTATAAAGATCATCAGATTCACAATCTTCAATATAATTTCATCGTTTCCAATTCATCAAGAAATTTACATTACCGATTGGGAACACGAGTAAAATCATCTGCTTGGATTGACGTACGAATAATAGCAATCTGACGATATTTATAGACTGACATCGCCTACAATCAAAGAGGAAGAAGGATAAGGAAGAGCAAAAAGAAGTATTGTAGATCAAACGGGGATCAGCGAGGTTTGTGAGGAGCGGTGAATGAGAACTGAGAAGAGCATCATCGATTGGGTTTTTGTTTAGGTAATGGGTTTTTAAGTTTTATAAAATACTTAATTATAAGATATGTAAAATGACAAATTTAACCCCCCATTTAACCTTGAAACTACCAGACATGGGGACTATTTCTGCAATACTTTATAAAACTTTGGACTATCTTTGTAATTTTATAATTCTAGGGACCAAACATGCAATCTAACCAAACCACATGGACTATTTTTGCAATTTTCTCTAAATTTAAAAAGTAATCCAAACTTTATAAAATATATAAAAAATATATGAATTTAGTATCAAGGACCAAAAATACAATAACTATACAAAACTTTGAACTAATCTTGTAATTTTTAAAATTTGATAACCAAACATACAATATGATTAAACCAGATGCACCATTTATGCAATTTATACTTTATCAAGATAGATATTTTATCCACTCTTCTCTTTCGTAATAATATCCCCCAGTCCCTACACTTTTCCCTTTAGTAACTGCTCTTCAGTTTCCTTTATTCTTTCTTTGAATACTCAACAAATTCCAAACGAAAATATCAAATAGCTCCATCAAATCAAGACATTCAAACACGCTAAACTTGACATACTCAACTTAAATACCAATTAAGTCCCACCAAAGACTCAGTTTTCCATATTCACACCTCTCACACTCACTATAAATCCACACCCACAACTCCCAACAATATCAAGCTAACCACCATGAAAACCTTCGGAATTTTCATCGTTGCCGGAATACTTTTGTCCGGAGTCCTCAACGCTGCTTCCCAGCACTGCGGCTGTAGTCCCGACTTGTGCTGCAGCGCGCATGGTTCGGCGAGGCGTACTGTGGAGCCGGCTGCCAAGAGGGGCCGTGTTACACGACTCCAACAAATGATGTATCGGTTAGTAGCATTGTGACGGATGCGTTCTTTAACGGGATCGTGGCTCGGTCAGGCGCCGATTGTCAAGGGAGAAGGTTCTACACACGAGCCGCTGTATGAGAAAAATGATCAGACCCCGCTGCGTAACGCGAAGGGACAAAAACTAGTTTAGATTAAACTAAAAGTCTAAAACTCATGAACTTAATTTAAGTTCGTATCATGTTTTATGTTCATGAAAAAAATCACATCCACCCGTAATTTATTAAAATATAAAAACTAAGTAAAAAACAAACTATTAATACTAGATTATATTAAAAGTTCCCATCAATTAACTTTATTTTGGTGTGACCAGATTTTTGTCACATTGAAGAAAACAAATGGTCATTCAGGCGATTATTGTGATGAAAATATACTGCTCATATCCGTGTAATCCTAGCAAGGGTATTATGGACGAGGTCCAATCCAATTGTCATGGAACTACAACTACGGTTTAGCCGGGAGGAGCATCGGGTTCGATGGGCTCAACAATCCGGAATTGTGGCCACCAATCCTGTCATCTCCTTCCAAACCGCATTATGGTTCTGGATGAACAAGGCGCATTCGGTCCTTGGTCAAGGGTTCGGTGCTACTATTGATGCCATCAACGGCGACTTGGAATGTCGTGATCGCAATCCAGGCGCAGTAAGTTCTCGTGTCCAATACTACACTCAATATTGTAACCAACTTGGAGTTCCAACGGGCAATAACCTTCGGTGTTAGTCTACTTGGAAATATGGGGTTCTATCCAAAGTAGAAACTTTATGTTCATTTTATATTTATATGTTATAGATGTTAAATGGAATAAGATTTATATCAAAGTGATTATGTATGTGTTGGATCATTGATTTTAATATAAATAAATGACAAAATTGTCTATTATTTATGACTTTCCAAAGCATAGATATGATTAAAATGAAATCGATATTATAATCTTTTTCATATACTTGTTACAAAACAAAGACTACCCTAAAAATCTGTTACTTGTACTATTTTCAATATACCGGTTTTATGAATAATGCTTTTATTTGCATTCTGAGTCCATCCGTTCTATTTGATTTATAAACTAATTCATTTTCCAGCTACGCGTTGTCGCTGCATCGTACATGACATGATAAATATGAATTACAATCAATCTTTCTCGTTTACAAACAAAATTTATGTCAATATATAGAGTGACTCAATTTTATACCTTTGAATGAAAAAATATTATATTTGACCCGACTTTTTACCAAATAAAACTTATGAAAAAAAAATATACTTACAATCGCCCCGAATCATTTTCGAATTAAATATACGTCGAAACGTAGATTATGAAAACATATTAGATATGATCAGACGTGCTTCTAAACACAACTTACGTCGAAACGTAGACCAAACTAAAGTGTACATAAAAATAGCATGAAAATGTTTTATATATGACCAAACTAATCTCTGAACAAAACTTACGTTAAAACATAGATGTATGTCGAAACATAAACCGACTATTCTTTTTTAAGTAGCACGATAACTATCCTTATCAACTAAGGTAGATGAATTGTTGTTACATATTGTAAGAAAGCTTAATAAATATAAAGAAAATTGCACATATGGTCAGTTTGGTTTGATCATGTTACAAGTTTGATATCTAATTTTTAAAAATTGCAAATATAAACTAAACATGTATAAGATTGGTGTAAGTTTAGTCCCCACCATTAATATCTGTTTGCTTTAACGAATGTGAGAGTTAAACTTGCAATTCTTAAACCATAAGGATCATTTTTATTAAAAGTGGAACAAAATTAAAATTAAATAAATACGCCTTTATTTACTCTCATCTTCCTCTAGAAAACTCAAAGCCCAACCAACACCATTTGGTCATCTTCTTCAACTAGCTGAAAACGAACTCCAATCAAAATTAAATAACTTTTGATCCATTCTTAACTATTCTTTTAATATTTTAATTTTTATAATTGGTCTGTATCAACATCGCATGTTCCCTCTTCAACAACATCACCAGATTTATGGTGGTGTCTATGGAAATCTATCGTCGTCGAAGTTCATTGTCCGCCAGTTGAAGTAGATGAGCAGATGATGTTGGTGGGGTTTAAGTCTTCTTGAAGAAGATGAGAGCAAATCAAGTGGGGTCTATATACTTAATTTTAATTTTTTTCTTATAATAAAAACTAATCCTTATGGTTTGAGAATTGCAAGTTTAGCACTAACATTCTTAAAAACTAACAAATATCAATAGTGGGGACTAAACTAGCACTAACATTCTTTAAAAACTAACAAATATCAATAGTGGGGACTAAACTTGTAAGAATCTCACAAATTTTTGAATTATATTTGTAATTTTTAAAACCTCGGGACCAAAATCGTAATATAGTTAAACCATAGAGACTATTTGTGCAATTTGCTATAAAATATATAAATAGAAAAAGTAAATAGAAAACTTAAAAGTAAGAGTTAATTACATAAATGATTCATGTGGTAAGATCGTTTTTCAAGTTTAGTCTCCAAGTATGGTTTATTACAAGTTAGCCCACTAATTATGTCAAGTTGTAATAAAATTATCCCAAACTTGGATGAACATTAACCTTTTTCCTTAAATATGTATTAAATGGTCTTTATACCCCTTCTCCCAACCCTTTCCACCACCACCAACACCCATTCTCACCACCACCGCCTCCACCATCCCCAACACCCACCGCTTCCACCACTATCAGCCCCCATCGCCTCCACCCCCTCCCTAACCACTTTTCTCCATGTATCAATCTCTGCCTCCAAACACCATCTTAAACATCATCATCCAGACATCATCTCTAACACCCCCATCGCTAGCACCATCTCCAACACCACCATAGCTAGCACCACCTCCAATCCAATTTCACCAGCACTACCGGTTAAAGATGAAAAAAAATATGGTTCAAATCTTGAATATAGAAAAGAAAACTAACAGACCCACATCAAATTCCTCATAGCTTGCTGTTGAAGGTATATGGTGGTGGCGACTGTTGAAAGAGTCAGGTGTATGTGTGGTGGTTATGACTGTTGGAGAAGGGTACCATGGTAGTGGGGGTGGTCGAACTATTGAGGATGAAAAAGATATGGTGTTGGTTGTGCTACTTCAATGGTGGTGGTGGTGGTTGTGCAATCTAGGTTAAGAGAATGAAGAAAGAAAGAAGACAAGGGTAAAAAGGTCACTTCACATAAAGTTAATGGAAAAGGTTAACGTCCATCCAAGCCGGGGACGATTTAGTTACAACTTAGCATACTTAGTGGGCTATTTGTAATAAACTATACTTGGGGACTGAACTTGAAAAACGACCTTACTATAAGGACCATTTATATAATTAACTCTAAAAGTAAAGAAAAGAGATTGAACCCGAATTCTATACGTAGAAGGTCAGGGTGTGAACCACTAGACTATGAGTTATTTGGCTTAAAATTCTTTACCTTATTATATATAAACATAATGTAGTAGTAATATAAAATAATTGATTAACCGACCGACCTTTGTTTTTAGAGAAAATTGCATGAGTCGTCCTTATGGTTTAACTATATTGCATGTTTCGTTTCGAAATTTTAAAAATTACAAAGTTAGTCCAAACTTTTGTATACTCATTATACATTTGGTCCCTAAAATCAAACTCATTTAGTTTTTATGCATTTTATAAAATGTTAACTAACTTTTAAATTTAACTTTAGGGACTAAAAGTGTAACATCCACATCAAACTTTGAACTATATTTGCAATATTTAAAACATACCAATTTTAATGACTACACAAACTTTAAACTAACCTTGCAATTTTTAAAGTATGGGGACCAAACATGCAATCTGATCAAACTACATGGACCATTTATGCAATTTTCTCTTGTTCTTAAGAAATGTATTATATTTCGAATGTAAAACTAATAGTGTCAAAACTAATGTGGAAAACCCTGATTAGGTTTTATATTTTATTATTCACCGCTACATATAAAAGTACAAGGAGATAAACATTTACAATATGATTCCTATACTATGTTATAAAAGTACGGTTCTTGTGCTATTACAAATATCGCCTGAACTTTAAGTGGAGGGTTACTAGTGATTAGATGACTAGCAGACAAGATTGTTGCCAAGGAATATGCAATGCTTGGCATGAAGTTGACTGTCAAGTGTCATGTCACCCAGCCTAGTCCGCATAAGTGTAGGAGACCATACAATATAATAGATGATGGACACAAATGTAGGCCATGACAAAGAGTGCCCTGAACATAACAAAGAAAGCACTTCAGGGCATGAAGATGTGGTTCATATGGGACGTTGTTTTAGTGACTCAAATCAAGTTCAACTTTGATTTCACTTTAGTTAACAAAGTTTAGCTCGTTTGAATTTTGTTTTGGTGATTTTGGTTTGAATTTTTTTCGCGCTTTAGTGAATTTATTTTTTTTTATAGATTTTAGCAAGATTCAATCTTGCTATATGGTCTCATTAAATTATTCTTTATTATTTTGCTACGGATTTTACTACAAGTGGACTTATATTGGCCCTAATTTACATTTAATTAACAATAGCAACACAAATTGTCTATAATAATCCCTCATTGTTGATTCTTCAATAATAATGATTTTTAATCAATCTTGATTACAATTCCACCTTAATTGAGCAATTGTCCTCAATTAACCCTAAGTAAACATAAATGTCCTTAATTGATCCTAATTATCACTAAACCTCCCATATTTTACTTAAGTTGATCTTTATAATATACATTATAACATACATGAGACTAAAAACCTTTATTTGTTCATATTCTACACAAAATCCATTTAAAATTATATACCATTCCCATTATTTAGTTAATTAAGCTATCATAGTTGAAAATCAATAGCTCTAACCAGATATCATTAGCTCTAAATGACCATATTGGAACCACTTGACCATCAATGACCTTAATTGAGCATCAAGGGCACTAACTGGCCTTCATTTATCCTAATTAACGAATAATTCTCTTACCAATATTAATTGACCAATAACAAAACTAATTAAGTGTAATCTATAACTATAGTATCTAATAAAAAGATTTTTTTTGCTATTTGTCACTATCTTAAACCATCTTTTGACGCTTGTCATTCTTCTAAACATGCTCACTTTATTTTCATCCCAAAAGGATATTATAGTAATATAAACATTCAAACTAATTTCTATCTATTAATAAAAATCAATTTTATTAATTGATACATTTCTCTTTGTCATCTAGAATTTTTAAAATCAAGCTATGTTTTTAAAAATAAATTTTATTAAGGAAATTAAAAATCATATATTTTTATTAAAATAGAAATAATAAAAAAACAAATTTTTTATGTAAGATGAATTTTTCTAAAACACCAAACTTTTTTGAAACAAAATATTTAAATCGGTCCTTTTTTAAAAAAATTATAAAAAATATGAAATTTTCTAAAAGCAGTTTCATTAAAACAACTAGAATAATTTGAAACCTAAGTTTTTAATAAACAAGATTTTTATAAACAATAAATTTTTATAGAAAAATCTTTAAACGAATGTTTAAAAATAAAACTATTTAGATAAGATAGTTAAAAAAAATAGTATAATTATTTTATTTTTTGGAATATTACGTATATATAATTTTAAACATATCTTATATTAAAATATTATATTTTTGTGTTTATTATGAACTATAATACGTCTAATAAATAGGTTTGTACCCAATCTATTTTTTCTATATATCTATCTATCTATAGCTTATCTATTGTTTATTTACTTAAAATGACTATTCATATGTAGTTATAATCATATTTTATCCTCAAACATGATTTTATAATTCATAAATTTTTATTTATTCAACCAGTGTAATATACGGGGTACTAATGTAGTTGACATATAATAAATCTATTTGATCAAAAATTAACTAATTCACCATAAGTAATCCTAATTAGCTCTAATTGAATGTCATTGGTTTTAACTTACCATACTTCAAACCACTTGCCACTTAATGACCATTATTGATCATAATTGACTAGTAATAACTCTGACTAATTGTAATTGACTAATAATGACTCCATTTGGAGTTTTTTTACCAAATGGGTGTTTTTTCAAAAATTATTTACCAAAATAGTATTGTTTTACAAATAGGGTTAATGGATTTAAATACTCCCAACTATTGAGAATTGACCGCTGCCACCCCCAAGTATCATTTTGACGAATATAACTTCCAAATAAACAAGCAGTGATAATCATTATTAATCATATTTGACTAGTAATAACTCTGACTAATTGTAATTGACTAATAATGACTCCATTTGGAGTTTTTTACCAAATGGGTGTTTTTTCAAAAATTATTTACCAAAATAGTATTGTTTTACAAATATGGTTAATGGATTTAAATACTCCCAACTATTGAGAATTGGCCGTTGCCACCCCCAAGTATCATTTTGGCGAATATAACTCCCAAATAAACATTTTGGTGTCTGTATCACCCGTCGTTTGTCAAAACCCTAACAAATGATATAAAATATATGACACAATGAACGTATATGACATAATAAACTAATTTATTTGACACAGTGACCAAAATAAATCAGCTCATTTGTTAGGGTTTTGACAAACAGCAGGTGATACAGGCAATAAAGTGTTTACTTAGGAGTTATATTCGCCAAAATGATACTTGGGGGTGGCAGCGGCCAATTTATAATAGTTGGAAGTATTTAAATCCATTAACCCTTACAAATATTTACCAAAATAAAGTAGTAAATATAAGATTCAAAAAATATCTCACTTGCTAGTTTCTCTCTCCTAGTATTATTGGATAATCTTACATAATTAGTAGTTTGATTATTTTACAATTTAACAAAGTCATTACTCAGTAATCAATTTAGAAAAATGAACGTATAATATTTTCTTAACATTTATTCTTTTTTTAATCTTCTCTTGAATTAGTAAACCTTATTTGTTGACAAAAATGTTATTTCAATGATCTTTGGAACAACAAAAAAATATATGTTTAGTGTTAAACCTTTTCTAATATTCTGTATTTTTGTTTTTTAATCAAAACTCATTTTAAGAAAAATATTTTTCTAAGCATTACGAGTAATATAAACGAATCAACATTCAGCGAACTACTCAAGATCTGCTCAACAAAAACTTTATTTTTGTTCGCTCGTTTAATAAATGAATGAATGCAAACAAATTTTTTCAATTATTTAAATGAACAAACGCAAATAAAACTCGTATTACGGACGTTTATTTAAATGAACTAAAAGTTATGGAAATCCTTCTATTCTAATAAAAGAGTAAATGGGGGTGCCACGTGTCAGCACTCAAAATCCTTCTACTCTATTAAAATAATATTATTAGTAATTAAATAATTACCGTAATTACTAATAATATTATTTTAATACTTTTTAATATTTAATAACTTAAGAAAGAAATCTATTTATTAAGGTTATTTCTAAATAAATTTATATTTTTAAATAAGTCAATTTTTTAAAACAAAAAAATAATCAAATTTGGGAGTTGTAATAAGAAAATTTTTAAAAATGACATTTTTGTACGGTTTATTTTAAAACAAAATATTTATTTAAAAAAAAGTTGTAAAAACAAAATGTTAAAAAGTTAATATCACTATTTTATTATTTCAGTCATATCATATCTTATAATTTTATTTTATAATTAATAAATTTATTATATTAATATTTTATTTATTCAACCCGTGTAATACACGGGTTTACTAAAGCTAGTACTATATAAAAAAGAATAAACGTTTCCCCTGAAAAGTTTTGGTGCCAAAAATAATTATTTTATATCTTTCACGAATTTTGTTCTATTGTAAAACTAGTAAAGAAATAAATATCTAAAATTTAAAGATATCCAATAATACTAGAAGAAAGAAACTAACAAGTAAAATATTTATTAAATTTTATAACTACTATACTATTTTGGTAAATATTTACAAAACAACACTATTTTAGTAAATAAGTTTTGCAAGAACACCTATTTGGAAAATAAGGGTTAATAGATTTAAATACTTTCAACTATTAGGAATTGGACGCTTCCACCCGCAAGTATCATTTTGGCGAATATAACTGCGAAGTAAACACTTTGGTGTCTGTATCACCCGCCGTTTGTCAAAACCCTAACAAATGTGTAAAATATATGACACAATGAACGTATATGACACAATGAGCTAATTTATTTAACACAATTACCAAAATAAATCAACTCATTTGTTAGGGTTTTGATAAACGGCGGGTGATACAGACACTGAAGTGTTTACTTGGAAGTTATATTCGCTAAAATGATACTTGGTGGTGGCAGCGGCCAATTCTCAATAGTTGGAAGTATTTAAATCCATTAACCCGGAAAAAACTCATCCATTTGATCAACAATTAACCAATTCACCATGAACGATAATACTTGACATTCATAAATGATAATACATGACAATCACTAGGTCTAATTAGCCCTCACTGGCTCTAATTTACCATACTTTGACTTTAATTAGACACGAAATAGTAGTTCATATCTATTTTATATACAGGATTTTCTGTGTTGATTTTTAGTCTCCGACTCATTTTCTTATATTGGAATCTTTAGCATCAAATAATTGGAGACAAAAAAATCAATAAAGATAAATTAATGATGCTAATGATACCAATAAGTCCGTCTACTATAAGAGTATCAGAAACTGATTTTTAATTTTTATATAGTCCCTCAAAATTAATATATATTAAAGACTGAAATTTTCTATTATTAGGGACTAATTGGTAGCACCTATAACATCTTATTAAGGACTGAATTACCATTGAATTCAAATCTAGTTAATAATATATGGTTCAAACTATATAAGTATTGATTTTTAGTCCCAATAAGCCTGCATCAAAGACTGATTTTCAGTCACGAAAGAAATATATTTGAGACTGAAATATCTTACTACCAAGAGAGAGTTAAGGATTGAATTTATGTATCTAGGAGACCGATTGTTAGTCCTTGTTAGTGACATAAAATTTAGACTGAAATGTAGTTACTAATGCGATTATATTGTACTAGGTATTTAGGATTGACTCAGACTAGCAAAACCAGTTCCCGATAGCAATTATAGACTGATTGAAAAGCATCAGAGACTAAATATTTAGTCCCAAATACCCTTCTTTTTTGTAGTCTTTCCACAATCGTGAATGTAAATACTGCTATATACATGAATATGCACTCATAGAATTCTCGAAGCTCTATGATTAATCCACGACATCAGAGGTTTTATTCACTGGTTTATTAAACTTGACAACCACTAGGATAACTCCCAAATAAGTTCTTTTCACCCTTCAAAACATATAGTGGTATTTGACCTCAAATAAAACTTAAGTACGGAACTACTTTTCAAGGGTAAAAATAATATAAAGCATCTTTTCATATGCATACAACCTGTTAGAGAAAACATTTCGATAAACTCATCTTAACAAACACATGGGAATCACACAATCGTGTACACTTCATAATAAACATCCTCTAACACAAGTATCTAAATTCCGGGTATCATAGTGTTATTAATGCAAGTATGCATTATATTACCCTCATCGAATCCACTCACTGGAACAAGGTTTTAACATTATGGCTAAATACCAACTTCATTATCTATAGGTATATTATTCTTCATACATGGGATCATAACTCGTGCCCAAGGATGAGCAAATGGTATCAAATACTGAAACCAAATAAATACTGTACTAGCATAGGTATCGAATTTCCCATACCTAATCATTTTTAGTACCAATTCGATACCCACTTTTGTTGTTTTGGAATCAGTACTTTTTGTTTGATACTAGTTCGGTATCGTACCGGTATTTTACCAATATTAACCTTCAAATACGGTACCGGTATTATCAATACAGTACCATACCATACCGAGCATTTTCAGTACCGATACTTTTATCCAATTTTAGTGATTTTTTGGATCGGTACTCTCGGCTCGGTAACAGTTCGGTATGGTACCGGTACCAAGCTCATCTCTACCATTACCCTATCCCGTGTATGTGACCTGGTTGTTCTGTGTGTTCAACCTACAACTACTCCCTAGGCATGTAGGTTGTGCCCAGTGTGTATCTTAACCGCATAACCCTAAGGTTCTAGACGAAATCCTCCCCTAACCTAAGATAAAGAAAGAGAATTTATCTCATGTAACATTTGACTCATTTTTAATTTTAAAATCCAAACCCATTTTAAACTTTTATACAATGGAAAAAATATTTATTATTTTATTTTTTTGATGATTCAAATGCAATAAATGTGTTATTTAATCAATATTGTGAATTGTATTTTTATTTGTTAAATCATTTAATAAATTTATAATTATCTTATATATTCCCAATTACTTATAAAATAAACTTTTATAAAGTTATAAATTTTTATTTGTCATATATGTATTTTAATTATTAAATTCAAATAAATAATTATATCATAAAGCGTTTTCAGGATTTGTAAAAATATATAAGTATAATAAATAATTTGATGTATTTTTTAAATTAGTGTTTTCAAAGTTTAGGGTTTAATTCGCAAATCTTAAAACTTGAATTAAAATATTTTAACATAAAATAGCAACTATTTTAAGCCTTAGGGACCAAAGTGTAAACTTTTGAAACTCATTTCCCCCTATCGTCGACCTTCCCCATTCCCGTTGGCCCTATCTCTGGCCAAATCTCCGCTGAACCACAAAATCCCACCATTCGTTTAAATTGAACCAATCGAACCGCCCCATCCATTTCTAACATAAGATTCAAACCCAAAACCAACTATAATTCGATTAATTTGTCTGCTATAACTTTGTCAAATCGAAACCAAACCTCATTCATCAAATTGATCTGTCTCAACTCATAATTCAATGAATTTATTCAAATAATCGAATAGAAACGTAGATACAATCATTAAATCAATGATATCAACATCAATTAGGCCTTAAACACTCGGATCATTCACAAATTCAAATTGAAACCCTCGATTCAAAGCCATAACTATTCGATTATGAATCATCCCCAATAGAGAATATATAAATGAGGGAAAAAGTAGCTTGCAATCCATTTAATCTGTTCGAGCTTCCAATTGCAATTGAAACCCACACATTCATCGCTTTCGAACACCGTCATTCATCTCGAACCTGCAATAACTCGAGCTCTGCATTCAGAGCATTTTAAATTGAAATTGATTGAGAATTTACATTTTTTATCATCATTTGAAGCATCAAATATGGTTAATTTGTATCAGATCATCAACACCGTCTGCCAATCGACTCCTATCTATGTCGCGACTACTCCTTTCTATTTATCATTAACTCGATTGGCTAAGGTAAATTCCACATGCACATACATGCGTGGAATAATGGGGATTCAAAGTGCCAAGTTTAATTTCATTAACCTAATCGATTTCATGATCGATTTGATTGAAATAAATATAGGGTTAGTCGAATTAGGTTTTCCATTTTAAAAGTTATTTTAAACTTCAACAACTATGGTTTCCTCAAATTCGAGCTTGTAGCCCACCAGTTAATACCCTAGCCATGAAACTTGAGGTCCCAAATTCATCCCCGGGCACCCTCATTCTTTTTTTAAAAACTAATTATTTATAAATTAAACTAGAGAAAATTATTAATTAAATATAAAAGTATTTTGTTAAGTAAACTTATACCTAAAATTATTATTTAATTTCTAAAAATTCTAAATAATATAATTTTATACTTTATTTATTTTTTCAGATGATTTAATACTATTAAACCATTATAAAATTATTTAAATATTTTTTTTAACTTTATAAAATGATTTTAAATCAAACCTATATTATTTCAAAGTACCTTGCAAGTCATTTAAATAATTAATTATTCATTTAATTATTTTTATCAAGTTTAAATTAACTATTTTTTCACACTTTGATACACAACTTGTATTTAATAAATTATTATATATTAAATATTTAGGTAATATTTAATTATTCAATTTCACTAATGATTCGTTATCACTTTTAATCTTAATTATTTAATCAGGTTATTTTATTTTTATTTAATCAAGATATAATTGGTTACGTTATTTTATTTTAGTTAAACCCAAATCCTAATTGAAATGCTATTTCATGTCACGCTTTTAAAATCATTATTATTTTAATTTAAGACATCACTGTTAGCTTAATAGTGATGATAACTATTGGTGTCTATTATCATATTCTAGTATTTAAATCAGTCACATCTATTAAGTGAGTATTTAGAGTAAAATGTTATTTTCGCCCCTAACGTTTTGTTGAATTTGCCATTTCAGTTACAAAACTTTTTTTTTTTGCCATTTCAGTCACTATAGTTTACCAAATGTTGTCATTTTCATCCAATCCACTAACATCGTTAAAACTTCATTAAAACTCCGTTAAATATGAGGGCATTTTAGTCTTTTGAACACCCTAATTATCCAATTAAAACAAATTATCAATTAATATTCAATTAAAACTAAAAAACACATGAAACTACTAGTGAGACCATACGCTTCGATTTAAAAGATTCGATTAACTCTAAACCATGTTATTCGATTGAGGTTTTGCGTGAGATTTCAATTAATCTTCACGTTTTGTTCGAATGTGTACCGTTATTTGATTGAGGTCTATTGTGGGATTAAGGTTTGTTGTTGACATGCTTTATTTGATTGAGGTATTTGATTGAGGTTTTTGAACATAACAGTAGCAAACCTTAATAAAACAAAAAGTGACAACATTAGACCTCAATCGAACAACAGTACACGTTCAAACAAAACGTGAAGATTAATTAAAATCTCACAGCAGACCTTAATCGAACAACATGTGTTAGAATTAATCGAAACGACCAGTCTCACGAGTCATTTCATGTTTTTTTAGGTTTAATTAAATATTAATTGATTAATTTATATTAATTGGATAATTAGGGTGTTGAAAAAGACTAAAATACCCCATATTTAACGGAGTTTGAACAGAGTTTTGACGTTGTTAGTGGAATGGATGAAAATAACAACATTTAGTAAACTACAGTGACTGAAATGACAAAAAAAAAGGTTTTGGATTGAAATGGCAAATTCAACAAAACGTTAGGGACGAAAATGGCACTTTACTCGAGTATTTATAACCTATTTATGTATGCTTTAGGAAAACCATGAGATTTAATATTCAGTCATTGATATTTATCATTATTTCATTCTAAATCCAATTCAAGACATGATTTGTTATAACTTGTAATTATGTACGCATAGTTAGATAAATTTGATGTTAACACAATTATTAATTCATGCAACTACGATAATAATAATAATAGATCTATTGGTTTGAAAAAACCCACCCCATATGATTATTCGAGTGCTGATTGGAACCGGATTCATTTAATCAATCATAAGGTTTGGTCTTTGGATCGAGTCAATTCAGTTATTTGGTTTGATTGTGTAGATTTATCTTTTATGTTTCACTATTGCATTATAATTTTTGACATTGTCATATGATTTGATTTTTTTAATTATTTTAATCAATCTATATATGTATGCAAACCTGTGTTAACTCATCGGCTAATTATTTAGCTAACTCTTTATTTTTTCACATGATTTCAAGCAATACAGTTTAGAGGAATTCTTCTGCTCATTTAGTACTTGGATCTAGATTAATAATAGATAATTTCATTATGTTTATTTGAATTACTGTTTGATTGCAATGTACTAGTTGATTAGTATTATTCAATGAAAATAACATTCAATATTATTTCAACTTTTTTAATTACATGTGCTATGAAAAATCGATTCAACATTCGTCCCTCCCGATAATTCCGCCATCGACCGGGATGTGACACCTCACCGTACCGATCTTCTACTATACATGCAGACTTAGAGTTTCTGTAACTCAAATAAAATGCTAAATGCCTCTATTTATAGTTGAACTCTGGCCAACGTTGCGGACCATATCAGTAATAGGATTTCGTTCGTATCCCTTTGAGGCAGATTCATAATTAAGGGTATCTTAGTCATTTAAAAAAAATTTAATAGTCAAAGTTAACATACATCCACAACCAAGTTTGTTACATTGATGCCAACTATTGAACCAACCTTATAATTTATAAAATTTAGATACTAAAATTGAAATCAGACCTAACCAGAAGAACCACCCGTGTAATTAAGTCAAGGATCAATTTCTCATTTTACATTTTGTATTTAATTTTGATATACATATACATATCTATATAAATAAATAACAAAATTCACCAATGAGTTTTGTTTAATTTCTCTCTATTTAAGACCTCCAATTACAATAAGATCCACTTATACAAAATTCCACATGAAAAAGACGAAAATTAAGTAGTGTTGATGAATACGTGTTTTAAAATCAAAATCAGCATGCTTAACACTTACAAGAAGCAGAAATTAAGTAAAGTCATCAAAAGTTGAGTTTGAAACGCTTGAAAATCTGAAATATAACTTAATAAAAAAAACTTGAGTTTTGTTTAATTTCTCCTTTGATTATGTGAACAAATCCCATGTAACCCACCCAGACTTGCATCCCGATAGTACTTCGGTTAAAAGTTAAATCGATTTGTCTAAAGCTTTTAAGAAATGAGTTTTCGGTATAAAAAAAAGGCGTTGGTAGGAAGAGTGGGGCTATCCAGAAACAACGAAGTTATTATGGCAAATCCATAGCCGGAGACAACGGAGTTGTGGTGTTGATAGTTTTGAAGAGTTTCTTATTTGTGTTTCAAACTTGAAAAGATATAGGTAAATGAAGAGTTCACGTGAAAGGTGGTAAATCTTTTGATTCATTTATTTCTATTGTTTTTTAATTCAGTCTGTGTGTATTTAATGTCTTTCAGTTTTTTTAAACCGTGAATATTGTTTACTTTTATTGTAATTTTATACATGATTGAATGTAAAAAATAAATAAACTATAATATCATCCGGTTTTTAAATCCTGTTCGACCGGTCCGACTAGTGAACCGACAAGACGACCGGTTCAGCATCCAGTCCGGTTTTAAAGACATTGTTTTTAGGCATCAATGCGTCATACATGTGCCATAAAATTCAAAGGGTTTTTTTTTTTAACTTAATACATTTACTCTATAGTCTTGGTAAATTTTTTTTTTTGAACGCCAACTAATTAAAGTCCGGCTCTTTGGGGTACCCCAATGGTGAAAAGACATCCTATACGCCCGCGAACACAAACAACGCTGTGTAGCCCAATCCCACCAACCACCAATTACGAGGAAAACCCGCCACCCGAAGAAATATGAAGATATTGTTCATCGTTCTTTCATTTTAATAAGAATACTAATATGTTTTTACTTTTTTGCACTTTAGTTTAGGGACGTTTTAACTTTTAAGAGAAAATTTTGGTAGTTTTTTTTAAACTATAATGTATATATTTATATTTTTCTAATCTTAAATAAGAAGGTATATAGAAAATATTTTTACCTGTGTTTTCATGTAAAATATACGAAGTTTATCACATAATGTGTTTTCATGTAAAATATACGAAGTTTATCACATAAGATTACTTAATACTTGCATCCATTAGAAATTACTAAAAAAAACTCGCGGCAACGCGTGGGTTTAATTGCTAGTTCTTGTTTAAAATTGTTTGAGGCAAAATAAACACAACCTATAATAAGATGTATAAACGAATAGATACTAAGAAGGATGAGCATAATATTTTTAAGATTTTATATGCTAAGGAGCGGGGAACACATGATCCACGAGTGCAGTGGTGGAACAAAAATTTTTTTTTTTACGGGGGTGGTTAAGTTTTATGTATATCGTAATATAATATATTTTTTCAGTCCAATTCAAGTTAGACAAGGTCAGATTCAATTCATTGCCGAAAACATCTTTAAGATGGTTCCGAAACTCTTGTATTTGCATATGCGTATGAAGAACCGTATTGAATTATAAAAGTGGTTATATATGATATTGAAACAATTATATTAATAAAAGTGGTGATATCTGATTTCTTCGAAGTAATTATACTCATCGTTAAAATGGTTCACAAACTCTTTAATACCGATGATGTTCAACATGTTTGAGAATAATGTCGGCCGGTAAATATAATTCGTTCACTAAAACCAATATAATTTTAATTTATTTTATTGTCAAAAACATTTATCTTGATATAAAGTTTTTCTTTTTTCTTCCCATATACTGCTTAATAATTTGCGGCTAAAACTACTCGGTTATAGACCCTAATTAGTGACAAAATGTGGTTCGCCTGATTGTCAGTAGGTCACCAGACCCATTGTAGTTGCACCCCTAACAATGTGTTTGAGACAATCTTGCTCTTTCATTCGTTTCAAAAGTTTATGGGGAATGATTACAAATTTTATGGGGAGCGGTTGAGATTTTTACTTATATATAACACTGGATATTTCTTTTATTGGGGGTACACCGTTGTTTAGGGTTGATTGTCTAGAGCGACAAAGAAATTGACAATAACATAACTCACCTCATTTACGTATGTTGGTGCAAGTTGAGAGCAACTATAGGAGCTTGTGAAAAGATGTTCCCAACAAGAGTAGAGAGAAAATTTCTACAAGGTTGCAATTCGCTCAATTATGCTATATCACATGTGTAATTGTAGTATATAAGTATACAGGATGTTTCACATAGATCAAGGTTTTATATTTATAAAATCAATTTTAAATTACACTAAGTACACATATATAAACAAGTGTATCTATTGTGTGTATAATATTGTGTTTGTAAGAAATCGAGTATCGTCTAAAGACCAAACAACTACTAATACTAAACCGTTGTGATTGTCTTGCCAATAAAATGGATGTAAAGGTGATTATGCTAATAATTAACGTAAACAGATAGCAACTAAATAAGTAAATAAGATGACAATTAATAAAGGATTGCCATCTTGATTCTTTAATCCTCCAAACTAGTATCTAAGACACGCATGAGAAAGATAAACAAGATCATATAAACATGATTGTTGACTCAGTTCTTGCCAATGAAACCTAGTCATATGAATTATTGGAAAGCAACAATAAATAACCTAGAATCATTTCTCTAAAAAGCTAATGATAATTCTTACGAAATTATTTATAAAGATTAGACTAGTCATTCATTTGAAATTGCTTATATAATAACCTTTCACAAAGTTAACATGAAAAACATACTAACTACTAGGTTGATTTAAGTAAATAACCTTCATGTTTTTTTAACTTAAGATATCCATACCATGAATATATAAACTAACATTGCATCAACAAACCTCATATAAAATAGTATGTTAAAATTATAACCACAAGTGCACATTTCAAATTCTTTCTTATAAAGTGCCACGATAATGCACGTAGACATACATGTTCATAGGTAATTAATTAGTGAAAACATACGGTTTGCCATTAATCATAAGTTTGAGTAAAAATCAAGACTCTGGAGTACATACCTTTATTAAATAAATGATCATGAAGTTATTATAACAATAACACAATATTGCCAAAACTCACACATGTTTATTAATCACTACCTTGGATTCGCTTTCTCGAAAGATAAATAAATAAGGGTTATTAGATTTAAATACTTCCAACTATTAGCCATTGTCCGATGCCACTCCCAAGTATCGTTTTAGCCAAAATAACTCCCAACTAAACACTTTCATGTCTGTATCACCCACCGTCTGTGATAACCCTAACGACGTTAACTTTATGATGACGTGGCACACATACGTGTACAGCCCTCGCTTGTGTGGCAGCTGACGTGGTTAATGCTGTGTATGTTTGCCACATGTCAAATGGGTATAAATACCCCTTTCCTTCATCATTTTCACCTTTTCCGCCCCTTTCCATCATCACCGATCAAGCAACCCTAGTTCCATCGTTCCCCCTTCACTGATCAAATCAACCATAATTCCATCATTCTCCCTCCATCGCTACAACTCCATTGTTGATCTAATGAGTTCATCTACTTCTGTGTCGAGTCACAGCAGAAACCCTAAATTTTTTAGGGTCGATTTGGAAGGTAATGTTTACTGCCATCACGAAGCTCTTGCTGTCCTTCGACTTGCTGACCAAAGAGTGTTCGAAAAGTTCAGCCCTTTTATGGTTGTAGTCAATGGCCACTAAGTATTTCACTTTCACTTGATTTTTGGTTTAATTGAACGGTATTCCACTTGTTAATACATATGGTGTTATCTTGTTGTTTAGATATCTGATTGCATGTTTTTTCTATGGAGAGAGGACCTGGAGTTCATGCTCAAAGAACAATCCAACACCTGCTTGACTGTTCAAGAGATGAGGATGAAGAATTTGGTTTTGTAGAATTTGATGCTTGTTGATGAAAACAAGAGGTTGAAGAAGGTGACAAGTGAGAAAGAGTCCAAGTGGTAGAAGGCATGACTGATGACTCTGTTAGCTGCAGTTGTGTTGTTTGTTTTGGCTAAGTGGTTATAGTGTGTTTGAACAAGCAGGAAATGAGATTGTATTTTGCATGTTAAACAATTATCTTCTCTTATATAATGTGTTTTATTGGAATGGAAATTAGACTTTGGTTAAGTTGTTTGAGCTTTTTAGACAAATGTGATTGACTATATGAGTGTAATTGACACTATGACCATCATTGACAAAGCTCTAAACTACATACAATAAGCTAACATCATTTCCATAATACATATTAGTTCATTAAACTTCATTGTTTACCAAAATACCAAACCATAATTGTTACTAACGGCCAACCTTAATGTCAAACATCATATAAAATGCAGTACCAGAAGACCCATACAAAAGACCCATAAAAGCATTACGTGTTCATAAAACATCACAACCAAATCTAAGCTAAATTGCCTTTCCCTTGTCTGTTTCTTTTTGAAGTCAACCTTTGGGAAGTTCTTTGACTTGAAGCTTGATGACTTGACTGCTGACTTGATTGACCACCTCCAACAGTAGGAAGCTGGTCTGGTTGCTAGTTTTGTTTTCTCCCTTGTGGCCTCCCCTTTTGTCTTTTTGAACTAGGTGGAACTATAACAACATTAATCAACAGTTAATCTAAATCATCAACATGTACAAGTACAACATTACATAAGATAGTTTTGTGGTCTTACTTCCCATTTGTTTGTCACTCTCTCTACACTTCCTTTTGTTTTGATCACTTGCACCACAAATCCCACATGTCATTTTAATCCCATGCTTTGTCAATTTTCTAGGTTTTTTGGGGTTTTCATGAGGATCTCTTTTTCTATTCTTCTTAGGCCTACTAGGTTGTGCCATAACTGGTGGTGCATCTAATGGATACTCAACCTTTGGCCAATACTTCTCACTTGGCAGTGGAGGGATTGAATGCTCATAAGCTTTCATGTAAGTTTGTTTGTGGTAACACTCATCAACAAAATCTTCTACTCTCTTGTTTAAAAAACCAGCAATAGCACAAACATGTTTACATAGATATCCCCTTAAATCCCATTTCCTACTAGTGCATGTTTTGCTAATCAGATCCACAAGCACATCATCAAATTCTCTAACTTGGAACACTTGGTAACTAGATGGAAAAACCTCACATCTATAGGCTGCTCCCTTTGAAAATTCTAGTTTTTTCTTGAACTTTAGGGCTAAGGAATACATCTTTATTTTCTATTTCTACCCTTTTGGTTACTAGCCTACTCATCACTTGTATCCTAATATCCTCTAACATGTGTATGATGTGTTTTGATCTTGCATTAATAATAAAACCATTAAAGGTTTCTGCCATGTTATTCACAATAACATCACACTTTGTATGAGTTTTCAGATAGCACCTATTGAAACACTTTGGATCCTGTTTAAGCAAAGACTTCACTACTTTAGGATTCACATATTTCATCTCCTCCATTGTCTGAGTGTAGTCTGCCTCACTATATGCCCTTACAGCTTTCTAGAATAACTCCTTTAGTTCTTCATTCTTGTATGTCTTGTGCTAGTTTGCATATATATGCCTTGCATAGTTTCTGTGCTCTGCCTTAGGCTATATCAAAGCAACAGCATTCAATAGACCCTACAATATTGAAATATTAGAAACAATTCTAATGTAAGCAACTGATAAACTAAAAAATATTAGAATACCTTCTGCTGATCAGAAATGAATGTCTAATCTTCACCTTCATCATTAACACCCAAACACTTCTTTAACTCACGAATAAACCACTCCCAACTATCATTATTCTCCCCATCTACTACTGCCCATGCTAATGGAAACATTTGCTCATTAGCATCCCTACCAACAACAGTTAATAACATACTACCTAAAGAAGTCTTGAGAAAACAACCATTTAAACATAAGACTTTCCTACATCCTGCCAAGAACCTTTTTTTTACACCATCAAAGCAAACAAATAACCTAAAAAATGTTTCACAGGTAGCTTTAGGATCTAAGTTAATGAAACCTGGAGGTGCAGTGACAAGGTCAAATGTTGATGTTGGGTTGGCTTGCCTTAAAACCTCTAGATAGGAACCAATTTTGCTGTGATGCTCCCTCATTGAACCATGTAGCTTCTTATGTGCATATGTTTTTGCCTTATAAGCCAACCACCTACTTATAATGACCTTATATTTCTCTTTAATAGCTAACCGTATTTCTTTAGCAGACCAGTTGGGTTTGGCTTTGAAAATTGGTAAAAACTCATTTCCAATAAATGGGGCAGTAAGTTGTCTATTCTTTTTCATGCTTCTTTGTCAATTGTGTTTGTTATTTACTTTTTTAACCATGTAGCACTCCTTCCCTCAGTGGTGTGAACAAAACAAGTAGAATGGACAATCCTTAACACACTTCACAGCTACATGCCATTGTTTTTTATTATCTTTTTGCAATGTACAAATTCCTCCTATTGGTCACAGCATATCTTTTCATAGCAACTTTAAAAGCATCCCTAGTAGCAAACCTTACTCCAACTCTCCAATTGTAATCCTTCCATCTGGTATGTTCATTCACTTTTGGTACACTATCTTTGTATTTTTTTCCTCTAATGTCATCATCTTCAATTTCACTAGGAGTGGGAACATCACCCTCAGAATCCTCATAATTACTATAGCCTTCTATATGTGAAGTCCTAGCTTTAATATTTTCAAACAAGTTGCCCTCTTTTTCCTTTAAACAATCTTTAAGAAGTTTTTTCTGGGCTGCACTCTCTTCCTCAGTAGCCTGCTTAATTGCCTCTTGTGATTAAACCCATTTTTCATCTTCTCTATCAGACTCTTGACCAATTACTTCATCATGCACCCCCTGAGCAGTCTCATCATTACCTAATTCCTTATACTCATAACCCTCTTCATCATCACTAGTTGATTCTGTCACTTCTACCTCCCACTTATAGTCACTGTCTTCACTGTTATCACTTACTTCTCCTTCTGCAGCCCAATTCAAATCAACAACCTCACACTCTCCATCCCTATTCAATTCAGCTGACTTTTCATTTGCAGCTATGTTCAAGTCAAATTGTGGTATACTTAGTGTGGCTGCTATAGACTGTGGTTTGGTAGGTGTAAGCCTACGAGCAGTTGTCTTGGTATATCTCAGTGTGCTTGGTGAGGTCTGCGCTCGTGGTGAAGTGGGCTAAGTTTGGGTAGGTGTAAGCCTACGAGTAGTTGTCTTGGTATATCTCAATGTGTTGGGCTGTGAATTGGACTGGGCTGGTGGTGATGTGGGCTGGGCTTGGGGTTTAATAGGCTGTGAACTTTACTCGCCTACAATTAGACCATTTTGAACAAAAAACTCCATGGACGGTTCATCAGTACCAACAACCAAGTTACACATCTCTAAAACATCACTATCACTAAGAAATCGTTTCATCTCCCCGGTAATAACATTCAAACCATACATATAGAAATCCTTAGACTTGTAACATTTAGTTTCCATTACGTAATCAACTAGGTCAAAGTAAGAAATGTTGTGACATCCGGTAATTTTCCGTTACCAAACTCCCTTAGTTTCGTTAGGTCTTGCATACACGCGTCGTGAGCACACATTAGTTGTCGTTGAACGTTGGTGACTTAATAATAATAATCTAAGATAAACAATAATAATCTAATTAATAATGTTGATTATTAGTTATGATTATGTGATTCATGAATTTATATATTTTAAACATTATTTGTAAATTTTATGTGTTAACGTCACTATGTGTATTACATATTTCATGTGTTGTGTGACTTATTGTAAATGTTTATGTTTATTATTATTGACTAATAATACTTATAACTTGTGGTTAAAATTATTTAAAAAGTATTAGAAAGATTAGCTTTTTTATAAAATATAAATAAAGGGGTTTATCGTGTAAATTATCTTAAAACTAAAACTTACTAAAAATTAAACCCAACCCTAGCCCCCCTCACCCATTTTTGGCCGCAAACAACATCCCCAACCCCCACCCTTTGCGATTTCAAGCTTGATTAACAAGAACAATTCGATTTTGATTAGTTCCAAGAGATTACAAGGTGTTAGCAAGTTCAATTATTGATTTCTACACGTTTAAAGGTACGTTTTATCATGTTTTTTCATAGTTTTGATTCATGATGAACCCTAATTCGGAATTGGTGATGAAAATATGAAATTGATGATTGTTAGATGTTAATATGATGTTAGTTACGTTGTATGAATGTTAGATTATGTTGATTATGCAAGAAATCCATGAATTGATCATGTAGTTCATACATTGCCTTAAGAGAAAACTTTTTGTTCTTGGAATTCATGATTTGATGATGGTATGATGTTAGATACAATGCTTGGATGTTAGTCTACTTGGATTGTGCAAGAAAATTCATGAAATTGGTGTTTTGATCATAACTTACTAAAAGTAGAAACTTTTATGCATGGTGATTGGGAATTTTGATGATTTAGTGATGATTATCATGTTAGAATGAATGCTATGAACTTGTTTAGGTATAAAGTTGATGAATTTATGAATGAATTGGATGTTAGATTGCTTTTGGGTGTTTCCTTCCCAAAAGGGAAACTTTATTTTTGAAGATCATTGGATATGATGATTTGGGCATGTTTATGATGTTAGGATCATGTTAGAATGTTTATGGATGATGTCTAATGTGGTGGAATGTGTTACTTGGGTTGTATGGATGCTTGATTGATCATTTAAGGAATTTAGGTTCTTGGTGATTATACATGATGATGAATTATGGTTAGTGATTAGGGAATCATGTTTGGGATTGGAATTGATCATTGTTGTGTTTGTTGGTTGGAATGAACCTTGTTGATAAATGTGATTATGATTGTCATACACGCGTGCGAATCTGAGGCCCCTACTTAGTAGGATTGGTAGGGTTTAGGATGTGAAGTCCCTCCTGTGCGACTCGAGGTCAAACGGGTGCAATATTGTCCTAAGCACAAACATCGTCACAACCTGGTAAGTCATGACGGGAGGCAACAAACGCAACACAGTCAGCTTTGATCGCGAAATCACTATGGTTATTACTTGTGGATATTCTTTAAGCTATCTATTTCAATGCACTTCTTATGTTATACAAATTATTATTGTTTATGTTAAACGCAAACTCTTGAACTCACCAACCATTGTGTTGACATTTTTAGTATGCTATTCTCAAGTCGTTAACTTAGGTTGCCATTAGGAGCACATCACGGGTCCAGCATGCATTCTAAGACTTCATCTTAGGTCATAACACTTGGTTTTTATTTATGAGATTTAAATAATGGGTTGGCGTGTGTTTTGCCAAATTTTGCATTTATATACTTTGGGTTTGTCTTATTTACAAAACGCTTCCGCATAGTTTTAAAGTTTGAACTTTGATTGGTTTTATTTTAAATATGGCATATAGTGTCGTTCTGAGTAACTAGTGACTGTGATCCTGGTTTGTTCACACATCTCGCGGTAAAACTCCGCACGTGGATTTTAAGGGTGTGACAGATTGGTATTAGAGCCATTGGTTATAGGGAACTAGGTTGCATACACACTAGTCTATAACCGCACACAGTTAGTTAGTTACTCGTTGCTTATCCTCTTACTGTATACTCATTGGCATACGCATCACGTGCACTGCAGCATGGCATCATCATCACGGGTTTTGGGTAAAAGACCTACGCATTCTGAATCCCCTCCTTCTCCTCCTGTACCTCATCGAGAACCCGATTGGCCGCGATATCCTTACCCTTCTAGAGAGATAGATTGGGATCAGCCGTTTGTGTTACCTGAACGCGATCATCCACGGGATTGGAGATACTATGCTACCTATGTAAACTGTATGGTTTACAGGGAGCGTGTCCCAGGCCTTGCTACTGCTAGACCAAGGACCAGGTCAGCTATTGCCTCTACGGCACCTGCTCTTCCCTCACTTGATGTTCCTCTCGAGCAGGCTGTTGCAACTTTAGTTGCGACACTAGACACTGAGCGTCGGCACATCGGGGTACTCACTGACGAGAACTCCACTTTAACGTATAAAGCGCGCCACCTACGCCAACACGTGGAGACACTCCAAGAGCGGCTCTTAATGGCTTTTACTGGGCATCATACCCTGACTGGTAATGTGATGCAGCTTATGGAGCGTATGGACGAGCAGGAGCTTCATAATGTAGGTGTTGAGGATAGGTTGACTCGACTGGAGGCACAGTTTGCAGCACTGCAGATTGTGGACAATCCTACACTAGCAGAAGATTTTGATGAAGACCCCGAGGAAGAGCCGGAAGAAGCCCCAGACGACGGAGACAGTGATGGATCGGATTTGTTGGATTGATTTTTCCATTTATATGATCTAGACTGCATAGCGTTTTTTTTTTTAAAAACCTATGTGGGAAGGTTTGTTTCCCACACAACTGAAAACTTGAAATTTTGACATTGATTGGATATTTTGTGAGTTACTTAAAATTTATTTATGATAAGTTATTATTTTGGTTATAAATGTTGTGATTGTGGCAGTACATTATTTCTTTTTATTTATCATACTTCAATGAGATTAATATGTTGGATGTTACTCATTATTGTATTTGTGAATGTAAAGTGAAATATGAACGGCTGAGGCAGAGGACGTGGACGTGGCCATGGGCGTGGCGGTGGACGTGGCGCCGGCACCGTGAGCATGACCCCAGCTGAATTAGTTGCCCTGATTAATTAGCACGTGTAGGCAGCACTGAACACTCAACCCGCCCAGTTTGGAGGTAAATGGTGACTTTAGTCATCAATTACACGAATATTCTGTTAAGTGATTAATTCTTTCAGTTTGATTAAAAACTCTGACACGTTGAATACAGGACCGCCTGGGTGCACTTACAAGGCATTTATGGATTGTAAGCCCTATACCTACAGTGGATCTGAGGGAGCTGTAGGGCTCGTGAGGTGGTTTGAGAAGACTGAGTCAGTCTTCGCCAAGTGTAACTGTCCAGCGGCAGACCAGGTGAAGTTCACCACGGGGACACTTGAGAGTGCAGCACTCACGTGGTGGAATGCGCAATTGCAAATGCTTGGCCAAGCGATGGCAAACGATCTGCCGTGGGATGAATTCAAAATGATGATGACGGAGGAATACTGCCCTCGTAATGAAGTTCAGAAGCTAGAAGTCGAGTTCTGGCAATTAAAGATGGAAGGATCTGACATCGAGGCTTACACTACTAGGTCTCATGAGCTAGCTACACTCTGTCCTGGCATGGTTGACCCGCCGAGCCGACGAATTGAGCTCTACTTACGTGGGTTGGTGCCGGAGATTCAAAGTATGGTGACTGCTGCAAATCTCCCTACTATTCATCAGGTCATTCGATTGGCTCATAAACTCACTGATCAGGCGGTGGAGCAAGGGAAATTACCCAAGCGGGGCGCTATGACAAGCGTGCCCGACAACAAACGCAAGTGGGAAAATAATGCCACCAAAGGATCGACGAAGATTGAGGCTATAAAGAACTGGTCGGTACCCAAGACGCCTAGTGAGATAAGGCAATTTCTTGGACTGGCCGGGTACTATCGATGTTTCATTGAGGGATTTTCTAAAATCGCTCAACCTCTCACAGCCTTGACCCATAAAGGAACAACGTATAAATGGGGTGAGAGTCAAGGAGCCGCTTTTCAGTTGTTGAAACAAAAACTCTGTAGCGTGCCGATATTAGCATTACTGGAAGGAAGTGATGATTTTATGGTTTACTGTGATGCTTCTATCCAAGGACTTGGTTGTGTCCTGATGTAACGTGACAAGGTCATAGCCTATGCCTCAAGACAACTAAAGGTGCATGAAAAGAACTATACTACTCATGACTTGGAGTTAGGTGCAGTGATATTTGCCTTGAAGAACTGGAGACATTACTTGTACGGTACCAGATGCCCTATTTACACTAATCACAAGAGTCTTTAGCATATCTTTGAACAGAAAGAGATGAACATGAGGCAGCAACGCTGGGTGGAATTGCTAAACGATTATGATTGTGCTATTAAATATCACCCGGGAAAGGCGAATGTAGTCGCTGATGCGTTGAGTAGAAAGGAAACCACTAAGCCTCGACGAGTGCGTGCTCTGTAACTGACGATTAGCACTCACTTGCCCAATCAAATCAAGAAAGCTCAGACGGAAGCTTTGAAAGCAGAAAACGTTGGCTCTGAATCTTTACGTGGGATGGACACACAGTTGGAAGTCAAATCCGATGGAATCCGGTATTTCTTGGATAGACTTTGGGTACCCATGTATGGAGATCTGACAGACTTAGTAATGAGTGAAGCACACAAGTCAAAATATTCCATACACCCTGGTTCTGACAAAATGTATTATGACCTGAAGGCGCACTATTGGTGGCCTAATATGAAGGCAGACGTAGCAACATATGTGAGCAAGTGTCTAACCTGTTCCAAGGTTAAAGTGGAATATCAGAAGCCATCTGGGTTACCGTAACAACCTAAGATTCCTTTGTGGAAGTGGGAACAGATTTCTATGGACTTTATTACTAAGTTACCCAGAACTCCTAGTGGTTGTGACAAGATATGAGTGATAGTGGATCGACTGACTAAATCAGCTCACTTCTTAGCGATCAAGGAGACTAACAAAATGGACAAGTTAACCAGAATTTACGTGAAGGAGGTAGTTCGATACATGGCGTGCCGATCTTGATTATTTCTAATCGTGATGCTCGTTTTACATCTCATTTCTAGCAGTCGTTACAGAAATCTTTGGGTACGCGTTTGGATATGAGCACTGCATATCATCCGCAGACCGATGGACAAAGCAAGCGTACTATTCAAACCTTGGAAGACATGTTATGTGCTTGCGTGATTAATTTTGGAAATAATTGGGATGTTCATCTACCGTTGGTCGAATTCTCGTACAACAATAGTTATCATACTAGCATTAAGGCAGCACCATTTGAGGAGTTGTATGGGCGAAAGTGTAGATCACCAGTGTGTTGGGCAGAAGTTGGTGATAGTCAGCTAACTGCCCTGAATTGGTGCACGAGACTACCAAAAAGATTGTGCAGATACGGAACCGTATGGCTGCAGCGCGAGACAGGCAAAAGAGCTATGCAGACAAGCGACAGAAACCTTTGGAGTTTCAAGTCGGTGACAAAGTGTTGTTGAAGGTCTCACCATGGAAAGGCGTCATTCGATTTGGCAAAAGAGGCAAGCTTAATCCGAGATACGTTGGACCATTTGAGATTCTTGAAAGAATAGGTCCAGGGGCGTGTCGATTAGATCTGCCTGATTCACTAAGTGGCGTTCACAATGTATTTCACGTCTCAAATCTGAAGAAGTGTTTATATGATGAGACACTGGTCGTACCACTCGAGGAAGTACAAGTAGATGATCAATTACGCTTTGTTGAAGAGCCGGTTGAGGTAATGGATCTTAAGGTCAAGACTCTTAAGCAAAGTAAGATGCCTATAGTCAAAGTTTGTTGGAACTCAAAACGTGGACCGGAATTCAAGTGGGAACGCGAGCATCAGATGAAGCTCAAGTATCCTCATTTGTTCGAAACGACGGTGACAGCGGGGAAGGTACTGATTAAATTTCGGGACGAAATTTCTTTCAACATGGGGATGAAGTGACAACTCACTCGATTTCGTTATGCCAATGCAGTAAACTAGTGATGTAGCACAACCATGTAACGTAATTTTCGGGACGAAAATTCTTTCAACATGGGGATAATGTGACATCCGATAATTTTCCGTTACCAAACTCCGTTACTTCCGTTAGGTCTTGCATACACGTGTCATGAGCACACATTAGTTGTCGTTGAACGTTGGTGACTTAATAACAATAATTTATGATAAACAATAATAATCTAATTAATAATGTTGATTATTAGTTGTGATTATGTGATTCATGAATTTATAGATTTTAAACATTATTTGTAAATTTTACGTGTTAACGTGACTATGTGTATTACATATTTCATGTGGTGTGACTTAGTGTAAATGTTTATGGTTATTATTATTGACTAATAATACTTATAACTTGTAGTTAAAATTATTTAAAAAGTGTTAGAAAGATTAGCTTTTTTATAAAATATAAATAAAGGGGTTTATCTTGTAAATTATCTTAAAACTAAAACTTATAAAAAATTAAACCCAACCCTAGCCCCCCTCACCAACAGTTGTTTGCGGCCGAAAATGGGTGAGGGGGGCTAGGTTTGGGTTTAATTTTTGGTACATTTTAGTTTTAAGATAATTTACAAGATAAACCCCTTTATTTATATTTTATAAAAAAGCTAATCTTTCTAACACTTTTTAAATAATTTTAACTACAAGTTATAAGTATTATTAGTCAATAATAATAACCATAAACATTTACAATAAGTCACACAACACATGAAATATGTAATACACATAGTCACATTAACACGTAAAATTTACAAATAATGTTTAAAATCTATAAATTCATGAATCACATAATCACAACTAATAATCAACATTATTAATTAGATTATTATTGTTTATCATAGATTATTATTATTAAGTCACCAACGTTCAACGACAACTAATGTGTGCCCACGACACGTGTATGCAAGACCTAACGGAACTAACGGAATTTGGTAACGGAAAATTACCGGATGTCACAATGTGATCAACATTAATCTTTAATAGCTTCGAATCACCTCCAACATACAATGGTGCACCTGAGTATACTTTAACGGTGCCACCATACCAAAGAATCAGATCAATGGTTCCCATATGCTTGAATGAAAACAAGAACAACTAAAATCAAAGCTAAACAATACCTCTGATGGCAAAGATTAGGGCTTGAACCGACGGGAAGGGTTCTTCTAGTTTGAACGGGTGAAACTAGGGCTTGCTTGGAGAGTGAAGGGGGAATGATGGAACTGGGGTTGCTTGATCAATGATGATGGAAAGGGGGGAAATGGTGAAAGTGATGAAGGAAAGGGGTATTTATACCCGTTTGACATGTGGCAGACATACACAACATTAACCACGTTAGCTGCCACACAAGCGAGGGCTGTACACGTATGCGTGCCACGTCATCATAAAGTTAACGTCGTTAAGGTTATCACAGACGGCGGGTGATACAGACACCGATGTGTTTAGTTGGGAGTTATATTGGCCAAAACGATACTTGGGAGTGGTAGCCGCCAATGGCCAATAGTTGGGAGTATTTAAATCCAATAACTCAATAAATAATCATGAAGTTATCATAACAATAACATAATTTTGCCAAAACTCACACATGTTTATCAATCACTAGCTCGGATTCGCTTTCTTGAAAGATAATCAAAGTTGCATCCAAGTGAATTGTAGAGAAACAATTACTAAATTCAAACCAAAGATGCTAAAAAATGGTGTGCCAAATGATGGATGCAAGCTTGCTATTTATAAAGGCTTGATCATGCGTAGTCACACTGGATGCGTGCGCAGTCGCGCACTTAGGGTTGGATATGGAATGAAGTTTATGAAGGGAGTGGCATGCATTTTGGATATGATAAAAAAGGGAAGATTGAGATGGTTTGGGCATGTACAAAAGAGACAAAAGACCACACCAGTAAGAAGCATTACGACCGTCACAATGGAGGGGTAGAGGAGCACATGCAAACCCAAACTGACATGATGAGCAAATAAAGAGAGATTTCTTTGATTTACATCTTTCCATGTACATGATTGGTGATAGGATTTTTTAAAAATGATAGAAATTTTAAGGAGACACATAGATTTGTCTTATCTTTGTCTTAATGTCTTGGCCTACCTTACCATTTTGTTTGTTGGTCTTTGTAGTTGTCATGCTAGATACTTTCTAGGTGCTTAAGATTCTTTCTCGTGTTACCTTGTTTTTATCTCTTATACTACTAGTTTACACCTCATTTTTTTTAAAATTTATATCTTAAAAAGTTTGTTGAGTTGCTGTTCTTTATGAGAGCATCTTATCTTTTTTCTACGATAAAAGTATGTTTTACCATCATCTCATCCTTCCTAAACCTACTCTATGAGTAAGATGTAATTATGTACGTTGAATATATCAATATTTATCTTGAACAAACAAAAGAATATCTGTTTGTTATAAATATTATTAAATTATGGTTATCAATATCATTTGTAACTTGTGAGTGATTATTATTTCTCATTAACTTAGCTTTATTGTATTAAGTACTAAACACCCTATATATATAAGTCATGGTTGTATGAAGAAGACACACTCATGAATAAGAGCTTTTTTTTTCTTTTTCTTCTTCCTCTTATTTTTTCTTTATATTCTTTCTATGTTATATTCATATCGAGATGCTAATAGGTTGTTGTTTCACAACACGTTATCGTCTGCGCGTGGTCGGCGCGGCACATACAAAAGAGGTTAGGAAGAACTTTTTTGAAAAAACAAACACCCCCTAAGAGTTTCTTTTTTCTTCTTCTTCTTCTTCTTATTTATTTACTTTATATTCTCTTTATGTTTTATTCATATCGATGTGCTAATAGGTTGTTATTTCACAACACTGTTTATATTAAAAGAATAATTGGATATTATTGGCATTCATGGCTCATGTCAATTTGTAACAACCCCGATTTTTGGGCCTGAAAAATTTTTTTTTAGAAACCCAGACGGCCCATATACTATAATGGGCTTTAACCTGTCAACTGATATGGGCCTTGGGCCCAATATCTTAATTGGCTTAGAATTCACTAAAACTTGAATGGGCTTGGCCCAACCACACATCATTAGGGTTAACCCAACCTTAAGTCATTGGGCTTGACCCAATCCACCAAACCTAATAAGAATCCTAATTAGTTCATTACTAGCTAACCAGCTAATAATAATGGTAGTGCAAAACAATCTAACAAACAATAAATCGTGAAAGTAATTACGAATTCAATAGATACATGACCTGATTCATGAGCACAAATGCAAATTACTCACAACAAGGATAACATATCTTTAATGTTTATACTTAAAAATCATCTACGCTCAAACACACATAAAACACACTAAATAATTTTATGATCTAATATGTACACGAAATGATAACAAACATACTTAAATGTAACGAAATAGTTAATTTAAAACATGATCATTATGTTAGTATAATAAAAATTACTACACTAATACATATATAAAATAAATATAAGCTAATGATAGCAATCATGATTAGAAACGATAAAAATTTCGCATTTGTCTTATTAGAAGATCTCTTAAGATCATATAAAATCTATTAAAATCTTCATAAGATTTTATGAAAGACACAAGCAATGTCACCTATTGGGCATTCACCTAGCCTAAACCCTTTCATATCCTTATAAAATCTTCTACATATCTAAGTAATATCTTGGATAATTTTTAAGAAATTAATCCATTGGGCTAGCCCTCTCTACCCTACCCTATCTAGTATCATAATTCAGCCATGACAAAAGATAAAGCAACCAATCTTCAAAAGTGCACTAACCTAGAAATATCTTCATATTTCTTCTCTCCTATTCTTTTTCAGCTGACTTTCATAGGGCATAACTCACTCCACACTTCACCAAATTGTTCTATTCTTTTTCTAGAATCACTATCTATCTCTCCTCTAACTTTCCCAACCAATGTTACTCAAATCTACCAAAATTTCGACCTCCAAACGAGCTTCAAAGCAAGACCGTGCAGAAACCGGGACTGCTGTGCTATCCGGACTTTATCAACCAGTTTAAGGTAGCAAACGAACTCCGAATCACGTAATTCTTTTTCCTACCTCCTTGGACTTAAATAATATTCGTTTACGCAAATACCCAGGTGCATTGGAGCTCTATATTCGACTCAGTTTTATCTACAAAGAGGATGCACAATTCGGTATTCAACCCTCCATTCTTAACATAGTTTCTTTTTATATTTTCGATACATATATACTACACATACATCCATACATCACCACACACACACACACACACCTGTATATATGTATATATGAAAACACACATGTCACGGCACATACACATACATGTTACATACATACATTCATGACACACACATATTATATATATTAAAATTTATACAAGCCCATGTCCAAGTTGCCTACTTAAATAATTATAAAAAAGCCTTGCATTGTATAAAAACTCACTAACAATTATATAAAAACTAACTTGAATCATTTAAACAAATGTATAGTCATGTCACCACCCATGCACCCAATACCCTCAAGCTTATCCATGCAAAATCTTGGATAACTTGTAATCTTGACCAACAATATCATAAGATCCAAGCATAATCTTGCACAAACCAAGATTTGAGACACATATCACCACCCTAAACCCCCTCATTTTAGCTGAAACATGCTTGCCTAAACCCCCAACATAATTCATTTTACTCCAACACTTCATTCTCTACATGCTCTCAAGTTCTTCATACAACTCACTCATTAAAACACCATCATACCTTGCCATTCTAGCATTCAAGAACACTCAAGAACACACAAGTTCCAGCACTTGGAAGCCCCTCAAAATCGATTCAACACAAGCAACAACATCTTCCTCAAGTTAAGGTAACATCACATGAACACACCTACACACTTTCAAGCATACATCTTTCCATTCATTCATCTTAGAACCTAAACTAATCCACTACTTTGGACAGCCTTCTCTTATCATTTCAAGTTCATTCAGCATCCCACACACACTTATCTCGCCATCCTCTCACGACAAGGTAACTCGTTACTACCCGAAAACGTGCGATATAGCGTGTTTCGTCATGTTAGTGACACAACCAACCCCATGACACCCTCAATTCCTTATGAAACCTTAAAACACTTCATCCTTTAGTAACTAAAATACATATAACCTTTCTCAAAACTCTATTTGATCACAATCATGGTTTTGGTAAACTTAACACACCCGAAAACCCGGTTTCCACGAAAATATAAAAGTGTATTATCTAAGCCCAAATTTATAATCTAAATATTTTTGGAAGTTAAGAGAGACTATATTATAGTAAAAATAAAGTTTCATGATTTAATCTTATGTATTTCACATTTTATAAATATAACAAAAACTTTAAAAAAAGTGATTTTAAGAAGTATAAAAAAATAGGTTGGGGACTTAGGTTACAGAAATTATGGGGTTATTTAGAAGTGATTTACCTTATAAAAATATTTGGGAAGGGAAAAATCAGGTTAAGATGCTTAGTAATTCAAAACCGAGACTTAGCGGAGCTAACCGATAAATATAACTGAATTACCAAATATACATCAAATCTGAATGTAAAACTTTCATTAGTCTTAAAATGATAATTAAATTAAATTTCATAATTTATAGAGTTCATTTACTTGGCAAAAAAAAATATTAATATTAATCTTGCTAAAATGATAAAAATTCATAAAAATGAGTTCTTGAGCCAAACTCATAAAAACTTCAGAACCTAAAGTTATTCTAAGTATATTAAAGTATTATATGATCAAAGTTTGACCCAAAGTCAGCCCGAACCCGAAAACCCCGTTAAAAACCGAAGCCCAAGCGTTAAAATACAAAAACCAACAAAAACAACTTAAAACATGAAACTCCAGAGTCTAAATGGCCTAATAATGGTAAAAATAAGTTAAAAACCAAATATTAGCATTTATAGAATTTTCTAAGAATTTATATAAATTTTACCGTTAATATAAGTTAGTTAACGCTTCTCAAGAAGAAAATAATAATAAAATACATAAAAATTGTTAATATAAGAAAATTAATGTTTTCTAGTAAGTTATGACTCTCAAACTCAAAGAACAACTTCAAATTTAATAAAACCAATAACCTTAAAAATACGTTATATAACGCGCCCAAAGCACGACTCGATACCCGCTTAAAAACACAATAATCAACTCACCGACCCTATTAACAAAACCATACCATTATAGAGAATAAATAACACTCTAAATAAGTTATAACTAAAATATAAATATTATTTGGACCACTCGACAACTTTAATTATAAAAATCCTAAATTCCTCCTTCACAGAACGCCTAACCTAAAAACAAGCCCTTGAACCCGTTAGGAAAGACCAAAGAAAATAAATATTAGTTTATTTCAGTAACCCAAATCACTTGAAACAATAAAAGTCACCATAATTAATAAAAGTGCTAAATTCCAAACTTTGAGGGTTAAAAGTGTCAATTTAACAAAGTTGAGGAACCAAACTTATCAAAAAAAAGAAACCTTACTATCTTGGAATCAAATCATACTTATAAGCACCATCATAATCTGAAATTATGACATAATAACTCAAGCATAATCAAAGACCGCGTTAAGACCTTCAAACTTCAAGATTTGAACCGAATCACTCATACGTAATTAAATCACCAAATAGCGTAAAGTGAATTTAAACTTAAGGGTAGGGCTTACATAACTGACTGAAATGAAGCTAATATTTATGAAATAAACCTAGGAACTTTGCCGGTCGGTAGCACACTAGATCTCGAACACTTACTGCAAGGACAAGCTAAGGTGAGTCTCATGACCCCCGTTTTACTTTCAAACTTTTATGGTGAAATGATACTCATTGATTA
Source organism: Flaveria robusta (assembly GCA_025506415.1). Taxonomy (NCBI): domain Eukaryota; kingdom Viridiplantae; phylum Streptophyta; class Magnoliopsida; order Asterales; family Asteraceae; genus Flaveria; species Flaveria robusta. Next base: position 16,589,089 of record CM046473.1, read on the forward strand.
TTATTATTTTGTGGTGCAATACTACCTGCTCTTACCCCTGAACGTGAGCACAATCATTAACTCCATAAGGAGTCGCGTGATTTGTGAATAGTACTATTTGGGGAATCCCCTGCACACAATGGGCACTTTATGTAAGGAAACCTCCCATTGAGATTCAATAATCGTTGTGTCACAAAGTAGTGCCTTATAACCGTGCTTAGCAAGCCATAATTAAACCCAACCATTTAGTAGTGACGGGTTAGGGGATATTTTAGCACTCGGGGCGGGTAAGTCCGGGTTAGGCTTGATTGTGATATATTCTGTGGTGCACCAATATTTGTGTTTTAATTATAAATGTTTATGGATGATTATAAATTTTATTACATGAAAACTTAAGCTCACCAACTTTATATTGATACGTTTTGAGTATGTATTTCAGGTAATTGTCTGATTATAATGGGGAGTCTTGATTAGACTCCCTAAGCATTGGATTTACAAATTTGAGAACATGATTGATTTCTCATAGAAGACTCACTTTAGAAGAACTGCACAAGACTCTAGACGAGCCATACAAGATAAGAACCTTGATGAATAGACAATAATGACCCTAAGACCTTTGCTTATGATTTAATTAGACACATGTCAAGTTGTAATACAATGTAATTATTATATAATTATTCATGTAAACCAATGGCTCATTTCCATTACATACATGGTTCCGCTGTGTTTGTTGATAATCAGTCGTCACGACCACGCTCGGTCAACGGGGTACGCTCGGTCAACGGGGTGCGACACAATTATTTTCTTTGGTTGTCCTGTTGATGTTGTGAAACACCATTTTTACTTTAACTTCGACTTTAAGGCTTAACTGGTATTAAGATGCGTTCCAACTTTGTTATAAAACAAATTTTTAATATTAAAAGAAACAGAACCCTATCAAAACCAGATGGTTTTTCTACAAAGATTAAAACAATATCTTAAGGTTTGGTTTGGTATATATCATGCTAAAACCATAAATTAAACATATTAAGCATTATATCTTGACAAGAAGAACCAAAATTTAAATAATAAATTGCAATAAAAATTAGGTAGTTTCTTTTACCAATTTGCTTCTTTATTATGTTTTAGATGGAGTTTGATGTGTATTCAACTATTCATAAATGGAGGTCTTACTGCATGATAAGGAAATATATGAATGCTATTTATTAGCGTGGGGGAAGGGGACTAAGATTTTTTATTCTAACATACGGTTTTCCGAAAAAATTTAAAAAGGTCAAACCGTTAATTTAGTTCTAATAAAATATAATATCTTTATTTAATCAATATTGATATTTATAATATAACATTTACAAGTTAGGTTGATAGTAATTTAATATCTAAGTTGCATTAGTTACAACCTCAAATGCTATATGCGGCTGTGGGTAGTGGGCGAGCCTTTTTATATAAGGGTAGTGGGTCCATACAAAATGGTTTTTTTTCTTTGCATATTTATTAATTTGAAAACGTTATGCTTTTACTTCCTCCTAACTATTTCTCTCTTATAAAAAAGAGAAAAAAACTATTTCGCTTCTTCTTTTACGTAAAGAAGATTCAATATCTACTATAATTTTATTATGGTTATGAACTTATATTCATAACTTATAAATCTCATTCTTTTCCATTTTAGTTAAATATTTTAATTTTTAAAGGATTTATTTTTCGTTATATTTTCTTAAAAATATAATTTTATGGTTATACATATAACTTGATTTTTCATATATATAGTTGCAGCATACTTTTTTTATCAATGTTTTCGTCGCACTCTTTTTTATCAATTTTTTGATTTGCAGATGTAAGTCTCTCATGGCACCAACGCAACGCACGAGTACCACCGCCTAGTTTAAAACAATCTAAAACTACCATACAATAACATATAACCAAACAATCAAGCCAAACAGTTCTAAGAGCTCACAAGTTTACAAAAAAATAACCGAATGCAATTATAAATAAATAGCAGTTAAGACTCCTCCATGCTACCATCACATATATCATTCTTATAAAATACTTATATATTTATTTCATAAAAAAAAATTTATATGTGTCCTGCTTAATAATATACGTGGGACTCACTCCATGCTACCATCATATCATGTATGATTTATCTAGACAACAAGATAATCTATAATTTTTTTAACAGCCAAACATTAAATTATATTAAGAAATCTAGAAGAAAACTAGGCTCGTCGATTTTATACGTCCCCGATTAACCCACCTGACCTGATCTAACATATACCCGAACAACCCAAAAACCGATTCTTATTCGAGTCGGGTTTTGGATAGACTTTTAAAACTCAAAATCCCAAATAACCTAAACCAATTAAGCTGAAATCCGAATAACCCTATCAACCCATAATATAATGAAGTAAATTGTATGTATGCACTGGTTTAGATTGTCCAAATTGATCAAATTGTTGATATACAAATATATATTTAAGCATATTTAGTAACTTATAGAAGTAAAGTAATTTAAGCCCACTAATTTTATAAGATTTCAAATAAAAGTTCACTAAAATTTACTACATTAAGTCTATTGTTTAATACCTGATCTGAACAATCCGCTACCTGAACAACCCGAAATCGATTTTATTTAGGTCGTGTTTCGCGTAGAATTTCAATATTAAAAAACCCGAATAACCCACAGCGATTAACCCGAAACCCGATTAACTAACTCGATCAGCATCCCTACAATATTCTAGATAACCTATAATTAACACAAATACCAACTATAAAATATAAATTCTTTTTAATCATAATACATACATATGCACATACACGTAGCATATACTAGGAATAAATATTGAAGAATTAATCGAAAGTATCTTTTAAAATGAAAATTTGGACTTACTTTACACAATAAAGATTGTATAATTTATTTTAAAAAATCAATTTTCTGTAACTTTATGAACCGTTGATCGTTGTATGTAATTTTGGGACCGTATCAAGCTGTTTGGATGTGTAAACATAAAAATATTTATATATTTATTTCATAAAAATATTTTTATACGTGTTCTGCTTAATAATATACGTGAGACTCTCTTCATAAGAGTGCATATTTTTCAAGACCTATCATCATATTATGTATGATTTATCTAGACAATAAGATAAGCTATAATTTTTTTAACAACCAAACATTAAATTATATTAAGAAATCTAGCAAAAAAACTAGGCTCGTCGATTTTATACGTACCCGATTAAACCACATGACCTGATCACACATATACCCGAACAACCCAAAAACCGATTAAATTGATTCTTATTCATGTCGGGTTTTGAATAGACTTTTAAAACTCAAAATCCCAAGTAAGTTGAACCAATTAAGCTGAAATCCGAATAACCCTATCAATCCATAATATAATGAAGTAAATTGTTTGTATGCACTTGTTTAGATTGTCCAACTTCATCAAATTGGTGATACACAAATATATATTTAAGCATATTTTGTAACTTATAGAAGTAAAGTAATTTAAGTCCGCTAATTTTATAAAATTTCAAATGAAAGTTCACTAAAATTTAGTAAATTACGTCTGTTGTTTAATACCTGATCTGAACAATCCGCTACCCGAACAACCCGAAATCAATTGTTATTTAGGTTGGGTTTCGGGTAGAATTTCAATATTAAAAAACCCGAATAACCCGCGGCGATTAACCCGAAACCCGATTAACTAACTCGATCTGCATCCGTGCAAAATGCTAGATAACCTATAAGAAACACTAATTCCAACACTAAAAGATAAAATTTTTTAATCATAATACATACATATGCAAATGCACGTAGCATAAACGAGGAATAAATATTGAAGAATTAATCGAAAGTATCCTTTAAAATGAAATTTGGACGTACTTTACACAATAAAGATTGTATAATTTATTTTAAAAAATCAACTTTCTGTAACTTTATGAACCGTTGATACTTGTATGTAATTTTGGGACTATATCAAGCTGTTTGGATGTGTAATCTTAAAAATATTTATATATTTATTTTATAAAAATATTTTTATACGTGTCCTACTTAATAATATATGTGCGACTCTCTTCATAAGAGTGCATATTTTTCAAGACCTATCAACATATCATGTATAATTTATCTTGACAACAAGATAACCTATAATTTTTTTAACAGCCAATCATTAAATTATATTACGAAATCTAGCAAAAAACTAGGCTCGTTGATTTTATACGTACCCGATTAACCCACCTGACCTACCTGATGTCACAATACCCGAACAACCCACAAACCATTTAAATCAATTCTTATTCATGTCGGATTTTGGATAGACTTTTAAAACTCAAAATCACAAGTAACCCGAACCAATTAAGCTGAAATCCGAATAACCCTATCAACCCATAATATATTGAATTAAATTGTTTGTATGCACTAGTTTAGATTGTCTAAATTGATCAAATTGTTGATATACAAATATATATATTTAAGCATATTTTGTAACTTATAAAAGTAAAGTAATTTAAGTCCACTAATTTTGTAAGATTTCAAATGAAAGTTCACTAAAATTTACTAAATTAAATCTATTGTTTAATACCTGATCTGAACAATCCCTACCCGAACAACCCGATATCGATTGTTATTTAGGTCGGGTTTCGGGTAGAATTTCAATATTAAAAAACCCGAATAACCCACAGCGATTAACCCGAAACCCGATTAACTAACTCGATCAGCATCCCTACAAAATGCTGTATAACCTATAAGTAACACTAATACCAACACTAAAAGATAAATTTTTTTAATCCTAATGCATCCATATGCACATACACGTAGCATATACTAGGAATAAAAATTAAAGAATTAATCGAAAGTATCCTTTAAAATGAAATTTGGACTTACGTTACACAATAAAGATTGTATTATTATTTTAAAAAATCAATTTTCTGTAACTTTATGAACCGTTGATCGTTGTATGTAATTTTGGGACTGTGTCAAGCTGTTTGGGTGTGTAATCATTAAAATATTAATCTATTTATTGCATAAAAATATTTTTATACGTGTCCTGCTTAGTAATATATGTGGGCTCTCCTCATAAGAGTGCATATTTTTCAAGACCTATCAATATATCATGTATGATTTATCTTGAGAACAAGATAACCTATAATTTTTTTAACAGCCAAACATTAAATTATGTTAAGAAATCTAGCAAAAAACTAGGCTCGTCGATTTTATACGTACCCGATTAACCCACGTGTCCTGATCTCACATACACCCGAACAACCCAAAAACCGTTTAAATCAATTCTTATTCATGTCGGGTTTTGGATAGAATTTTAAAACTCAAAATCACAAATAACCTGAACCAATTAAGCTGAAATCCAAATAACCCTATCAACACAAAATATAATGAATTAAATTGTTTGTATGCGCTGGTTTAGATTGTCTAAATTGATCAAATTGTTGATATACAAATATATATTTAAGCATATTTTGTAACTTATAGAAGTAAAGTAATTTAAGTCCACTAATTTTATAAGATTTCAAATGAAAGTTCACTCAAAATTTACTAAATTAAATCTATTGTTTAATACCTGATCTGAACAATCCGCTACCCGAACAACCCGATATCGATTGTTATTTAAGTCGGGTTTCGCGTAGAATTTCAATATTAAAAAACCCGAATAACCCGCAGCGATTAACCCGAAACCCGATTAACTAACTCGATCAGCATCCCTACAAAATGCTATATAACCTATAAGTAACACTAATACCAACACTAAAAGATAATTTTTTTTAATCATAATACATACATATGCACATACACGTAGCATATACTAGGAATAAAAATTAAAGAATTAATCGAAAGTATCCATTAAAATGAAATTTGGACTTACTTTACACAATAAAGATTGTATAATTTATTTTAAAAAATCAATTTACTGTAACTTTTGAACCGTTGATCGTTGTATGTAATTTTGGGACCGTCTCAAGCTGTTTGGATGTGTAATCATAAAAATATTTATATATTTATTTCATAAAAATATTTTTATACGCGTCGTGCTTAATAATATACGTGGGACTCTCTTCATAAGAGTGCATATTTTTCTAGACCTATCAACGTATCATGTATGACTTATCTTGACAACAAGATAACCTATATTTTTTTAACAGCCAAACATTAAATTATATTAAGAAATCTAGCAAAAAACTAGGCTCGTCGATTTTATACGTACCCGATTAACCCACCTGACCTGATCTCACATATACCCGAACAACCCAAAAACCGTTTAAATCGATTCTTATTCATGTCGGGTTTTGGATAGACTTTTAAAACTCAAAATCCCAAGTAAGTTGAACCAATTAAGCTGAAATCCGAATAACCCTATCAATCCATAATATGATGAAGTAAATTGTTTGTATGCACTTGTTTAGATTGTCCAACTTCATCAAATTGGTGATACACAAATATATATTTAAGCATATTTTGTAACTTATAGAAGTAAAGTAATTTAAGTCCGCTAATTTTATAAAATTTTAAATGAAAGTTCACTAAAATTTACTAAATTACGTCTGTTGTTTAATACCTGATCTGAACAATCCGCTACCCGAACAACCCGAAATCAATTGTTATTTAGGTTGGTTTTCGGGTAGAATTTCAATATTAAAAAACCCGAATAACCCGCGGCGATTAACCCGAAACCCGATTAACTAACTCGATCTGCATCCGTGCAAAATGCTAGATAACCTATAAGAAACACTAATTCCAACACTAAAAGATAAAATTTTTTAATCATAATACATACATATGCAAATGCACGTAGCATAAACGAGGAATAAATATTGAAGAATTAATCGAAAGTATCCTTTAAAATGAAATTTGGACGTACTTTACACAATAAAGATTGTATAATTTATTTTAAAAAATCAATTTTCTGTAACTTTATGAACCGTTGATACTTGTATGTAATTTTGGGACTGTATCAAACTGTTTGGATGTGTAATCTTAAAAATATTTATATATTTATTTCATAAAAATATTTTTATACGTGTCCTGCTTAATAATATATGTGCGACTCTCTTCATAAGAGTGCATATTTTTTAAGACCTATCAACATATCATGTATAATTTATCTTGACAACAAGATAACCTATAATTTTTTTAACAGCCAAACATTAAATTATGTTAAGAAATCTAGCAAAAAACTAGGCTCGTTGATTTTATACGTACCCGATTAACCCACGTGTCCTGATCTCACATACACCCGAACAACCCAAAAACCGTTTAACTCAATTCTCATTCATGTCAGATTTTGGATAGACTTTTAAAACTCAAAATCCCAAATAACCTGAACCAATTAAGCTGAAATCCGAATAACCCTATCAACCCATAATATAATGAAGTAAATTGTTTGTATGCACTTGTTTAGATTGTCCAACTTGATCAAATTGGTGATACACAAATATATATTTAAGCATATTTTGTAACTTATAGAATTAAAGTAATTTAAGTGCACTAATTTTATAAGACTTCAAATGAAAGTTCACTAAAATTTACTAAATTACATCTGTTGTTTAATACCTGATCTGAACAATCAGCTGCCCGAACAACCCAAAATCAATTGTTATTTAGGTCGGGTTTCGGGCAGAATTTCAACATTAAAAAACCCGAATAACCCCCAGCGATTAACCCGAAACCCGATTAACTAACTCGATGAGCATCCTTGCAAAATGCTAGATAACCTATAAGAAACACTAATACCAACACTAAAAGATATATTTTTTTAATCATAATACATGCATATGCACATACACGTAGCATATACTAGGAATAAAAATTGAAGAATTAATCAAAAGTATCCTTTAAAATGAAATTTGGACTTACTTTACACAATAAAGATTGTATAATTTATTTTAAAAAATCAATTTTATGTAACTTTATGAACCGTTGATCGTTGTATGTAATTTTGGGACTGAATCAAGCTGTTTGGATGCGTAATCTTAAAAATATTTATATATTTAGTTCATAAAAATATTTTTATACGTGTCCTGCTTAATAATATACGTGGGACTCTCTTCATAAGAGTGCATATTTTTCAAGACCTATCAACATATCATGTATAATTTATCTTGACAACAAGATAACCTATAGTTTTTTTAACAGCCAAAAATTAAATTACATTAAGAAATCTAGCAGAAAACTAGGCTCGTTGATTTTAGACGTACCCGATTAACCCACCTGACCTGATCTCACATATACCCGAACAACCCAAAAACTATTTAAATCAATTCTTATTCATGTCGGGTTATGGATAGACTTTTAAAACTTAAAATCCCAAATAACCTGAACCAATTAAGCTGAAATCCGAATAACCCTCTCGACCCATAATATAATGAAGTAAATTGTTTGTATGCTTGTATGCACTGGTTTAGATTGTCCAAATTGAGCAAATTGTTGATATACAAATATATATTTAAGCATATTTTGTAACTTATAAAAGTAAAGTAATTTAAGTCCACTAATTTTATAAGATTTCAAATGAAAGTTCACTAAAGTTTACTAAATTAAGTCTATTGTTTAATACCTGATCTAAACAATCCGCTTCCCGAACAACTTGAAATCGATTGTTATTTAGGTCGGGTTAAGGGTAGAATTTCAATATTAAAAAACCCGAATAACCCGCAACGAATAACCTGAAACCCGATTCACTAACTCGATCAGAATCCCTACAAAATGCTAGATAACCTATAAGTAACACTAATACCAACACTAAAAGATAAATTTTTTTAATCATAATACATACATATGCACATACACGTAGCATATACTAGGAATAAAGATTGAAGAATTAATCGAAAGTATCCTTTAAAATGAAATTTGGACATACTCTACACAATAAAGATTGTATAATTTATTTTAATAAATCAATTTACTGTAACTTTATGAACCGTTGATCGTTGTATGAAATTTTGGGACCGTATCAGGCTGTTTGGATGTGTAATCATAAAAATATTTATATATTTATTTAATAAAAATATTTTTATACGCGTCCTGCTTAATAATAAACGTGAGACTCTTTTCATAAGTGTGCATATTTTTCAAGACCTATCAACATATCATGTATGATTTATTTTGAGAACAAGATAACCTATAATTTTTTTAACAGCCAAACATTAAATTATATTAAAAATTCTAGCAAAAAACTAGGCTCGTCGATTTTATACGTAACTGATTAACCCACCTGACCTGATCTTACATATACCTGAACAACCCAAAAACCATTTAAATCGATTCTTATTCATGTCGGGTTTTGAATAGACTTTTAAAACTCAAAATCCCAAAATAACCTAAACCAATTAAGCTGAAATCAGTATAACCCTATCAACCCATAATATAATGAAGTAAATTGTTTGTATGCATTGGTTTAGATTGTCCAAATTGATCAAATTGTTGATATACAAATATATATTTAAGCATATTTTGTAACTTATAGAAATAAAGTAATTTAAGTCCACTAATTTTATAAGATTTCAAATGAAAATTCACTAAAATTTACTAAATTAAGTCTATTGTTTTATACCTAATCTGAACAATCCGCTACCCGAACAACACGAAATCGATTATTATTTAGGTCGGGTTTCGCGTAGAATTTCAATATTAAAATACCCGAATAACCCGCAGCGATTAACCCGAAACCCGATTAACTAACTCGATCAACATCCCTGCAAAATGCTAGATAACCTATAAGAAACACTAATACCAACACTAAAAGATAAATTTTTTTAATCATAATACATACATATGCACATACACGTAGCATATACTAGGAATAAAAATTGAAGAATTAATCGAAAGTATCCTTTAAAATGAAATTTGGACTTACTTTACACAATAAAGATTGTATAAGTTATTTTAAAAAATCAATTTTATGTAACTTTATGAACCGTTGATCGTTGTATGTAATTTTGGGACTGTATCAAGCTGTTTGGATGCGTAATCTTAAAAATATTTATATATTTAGTTCATAAAAATATTTTTATACGTGTCCTGCTTAATAATATACGTGGGACTCTCTTCATAAGAGTGCATATTTTTCAAGACCTATCAACATATCATGTATAATTTATCTTGACAACAAGATAACCTATAGTTTTTTTAACAGCCAAAAATTAAATTACATTAAGAAATCTAGCAGAAAACTAGGCTCGTTGATTTTAGACGTACCCGATTAACCCACCTGACCTGATCTCACATATACCCGAACAACCCAAAAACTATTTAAATCAATTCTTATTCATGTCGGGTTATGGATAGACTTTTAAAACTTAAAATCCCAAATAACCTGAACCAATTAAGCTGAAATCCGAATAACCCTCTCGACCCATAATATAATGAAGTAAATTGTTTGTATGCTTGTATGCACTGGTTTAGATTGTCCAAATTGAGCAAATTGTTGATATACAAATATATATTTAAGCATATTTTGTAACTTATAAAAGTAAAGTAATTTAAGTCCACTAATTTTATAAGATTTCAAATGAAAGTTCACTAAAGTTTACTAAATTAAGTCTATTGTTTAATACCTGATCTAAACAATCCGCTTCCCGAACAACTTGAAATCGATTGTTATTTAGGTCGGGTTAAGGGTAGAATTTCAATATTAAAAAACCCGAATAACCCGCAACGATTAACCCGAAACCCGATTCACTAACTCGATCCGCATCCCTACAAAATGCTAGATAACCTATAAGTAACACTAATACCAACACTAAAAGATAAATTTTTTTAATCATAATACATACATATGCACATACACGTAGCATATACTAGGAATAAAGATTGAAGAATTAATCGAAAGTATCCTTTAAAATGAAATTTGGACATACTCTACACAATAAAGATTGTATAATTTATTTTAATAAATCAATTTACTGTAACTTTATGAACCGTTGATCGTTGTATGAAATTTTGGGACCGTATCAGGCTGTTTGGATGTGTAATCATAAAAATATTTATATATTTATTTAATAAAAATATTTTTATACGCGTCCTGCTTAATAATAAACGTGGGACTCTTTTCATAAGTGTGCATATTTTTCAAGACCTATCAACATATCATGTATGATTTATTTTGAGAACAAGATAACCTATAATTTTTTTAACAGCCAAACATTAAATTATATTAAAAATTCTAGCAAAAAACTAGGCTCGTCGATTTTATATGTAACTGATTAACCCACCTGACCTGATCTTACATATACCTGAACAACCCAAAAACCATTTAAATCGAATCTTATTCATGTCGGGTTTTGGATAGACTTTCAAAACTCAAAATCCCAAAATAACCTAAACCAATTAAGCTGAAATCAGAATAACCCTATCAACCCATAATATAATGAAGTAAATTGTTTGTATGCATTGGTTTAGATTGTCCAAATTGATCAAATTGTTGATATACAAATATATATTTAAGCATATTTTGTAACTTATAGAAATAAAGTAATTTAAGTCCACTAATTTTATAAGATTTCAAATGAAAATTCACTAAAATTTACTAAATTAAGTCTATTGTTTAATACCTAATCTGAACAATCCGCTACCCGAACAACACGAAATCGATTATTATTTAGGTCGGGTTTCGGGTAGAATTTCAATATTAAAATACCCGAATAACCCGCAGCGATTAACCCGAAACCTGATTAACTAACTCGATCAACATCCCTGCAAAATGCTAGATAACCTATAAGAAACACTAATACCAACACTAAAAGATAAATTTTTTTAATCATAATACATACGTATGCACATACACGTAGCATATACTAGGAATAAAAATTGAAGAATTAATCGAAAGTATCCTTTAAAATGAAATTTGGACTTACTTTACACAATAAAGATTGTATAATTTATTTTAAAAAATAAATTTTATGTAACTTTATGAACCGTTGATCGTTGTATGTAATTTTGGGACTGTATCAAGCTGTTTGGATGCGTAATCTTAAAAATATTTATATATTTAATTCATAAAAATATTTTTATACGTGTCCTGCTTAATAATATACGTGGGACTCTCTTCATAAGAGTGCATATTTTTCAAGACCTATCAACATATCATGTATGATTTATCTTGAGAACAAGATAACCTATAATTTTTTTAACAGCCAAACATTAAATTATATTAAGAAATCTAGCAAAAAACTAGGCTTATCGATTTTATACGTACCCGATTAACCCACCTGACCTGATCTCACATATACCCGAACAACCCAAAAACCGTTTAAATCGATTCTTATTCATGTCGGGTTTTGGATAGACTTTTAAAACTCAAAATCCAAAATAACCTGAACCAATTAAGCTGAAATCCGAATAACCCTATCAACCCAAAATATAATGAAGTAAATTGTTTGTATGCACTGTTTTAGATTGTCTAAATTGATCAAATTGTTGATATATAAATATATATTTAAGCATATTTTGTAATTTATAGAAGTAAAGTAATTTAAGTTCACTAATTTTATAAGATTTCAAATGAAAGTTCACTAAAATTTACTAAATTAAGTCTATTGTTTAATACCTGATCTAAACAATCCGCTACCCGAACAACCCGAAATCGATTGCTATTTAGGTCGGGTTTCGGGTAGAATTTCAATATTAAAATACCGGAATAACCCGCATCGATTTGCTTGAAACCCGATTAACTAACTCGATCAACATCCCTACAAATTGCTAGATAACCTATAAGTAACACTAATACCAACACTAAAAGATAATTTTTTTTTTAATCATAATACATACATGTGCACATACACGTAGCATATACTTGGAATAAAGATTGAAGAATTAATCAAAAGTATCCTTTAAAATGAAATTTGGACATACTCTACACAATAAAGATTGTATTATTTATTTTAATAAACCAATTTACTGTAACTTTATGAACCGTTGATCGTTGTATGTAATTTTGGGACCGTATCAAGCTGTTTGGATGTGTAATCGAAAACATATTTATATATTTATTTAATAAAAATATTTTTATACGCGTCCTGCTTAATAATAAACGTGGGACTCTTTTCATAAGAGTGCATATTTTTCAAGACCTATCAACATATCATGTATGATTTATTTTGAGAACATGATAACCTATAATTTTTTTAACAGCCAAACATTAAATTATATTAAGAAATCTTGCAAAAAACTAGGCCCGTCGATTTTATACGTACCCAGTTAACCCACGTGACCTGATCTCACATATACCCGAACAACCCAAAAACCGTTTAAATCTGCAGGACAGTTTGAAGGTGTTTAATAAAAATCAGTTTCACAATGAGAAGAGACTTAGAACACTTAACAGATCAAGTAAGGAACTGGAACCTTTATGGTGATACAAGGAAACACAAATAAACAAGAGACAGAAAACTCAAGAACAAACATATTGGTTTTCAAGGATAAAGTATATTGCTCTCAAGTTCTATTACAAGTGTTACAAAGCATGGAAATAAAATACAAGGACCTGAGATACTTTATACTACATCCTACAGCCGGCCATACTTTGAAGGCCAGCTAGAAACACTAATCTAGACAACAAGATCAATGTATAGTCATAAGGCAGATTGTCTTTTGACAAGTGACTATGACATGCCATAGCTCACATCCTATTGTAATATAAAAAAGGATAAAAGTACATAAAGTAGAAAGTTACAGACTTAAGACCTTAATCTATAGCTTCCTAAAGCATTGACCTTTTCACCAACTTGTATAAGTTGGTGAGCCTGCAGAGTGACAGCGAAAAGTTGGTCAGCTTTTCTGAAAAATTGTTGATCACAGGGAGCATGTCTTCTCTTTCTTCGGAAGAAATTAGTCTTCTGTCTTTGTGGCTTCGGAAGGCTTTTTCTTCTAAGCTTCGAAGACTTCATCTTTGGCTTCGGAAGAATTGGTATTTTGCTTTGGAAGATTTTACACTTAGTGTAATTTCCTTACAGTGTGTAAAACTTTCGAAGTAACTTCTACCATGCACAAAGTGCATGCATGCATGAGACTTCTTGACTGTTTTGTGTGCATCAGCCTCTTTCAAATACCTTACAAACTCCCCCTAGGCTGATGCTACCAAAACAGAGAGGATGCTTAGCAGTTAGCAGTCCTTATGTCTTGATCAGCAGTGTACAATCAGGACATAGATGGTCTTTCTGATGCAAGAGGCTCTATTCTGAATGAAGATGATTGAGCAGCCTCTTATTGCACTTTCTCAGGATGTTATTACTCATCCTGAGATGTTAAGGAGGATGCCTTGGACTTCTTTTTCTTCCTTTTGTCTCTTCTGATGGCCATCCTTTTCCTCACTCTATACTTCAACTTAGGAGTGTCGCCTGTAGCACCAGATTGGCTTTCTGTGCTCTTCTCAATTAGGTCCTTATTTCTCATTTGATCAGTAGGAGGGGATTTAGAACCCTGCTGTGGGTCAGAAGATGAAGTTGGCTTGGGTGTAGCTCCAGGTTCAAATAGTGTTGTCTTTTCAACCTTCACCTCAACTTCAGGTGCAGCTGGACTTGGTGAAGAATGCAAGTCAACAAGCTGACCTTCTTTGATCTTCTGCTTGATCTTCCTGATGTGCTCATCCATTATGGATAGAGACATGGGACCAAGTCTCATTCCAAAGAACCCATACAGCTTCAAGAAGCTCACCATCTTTAGTCTGTCAGCAGACTTCTTTTCCTGAGCTCTGATGGTGGCTTTTGTTTTAGCAGCTTCCTCTCTCATTTTTTTCTTTACTGCTTTTCTTTGAGTTTGAGCCTCTTCATCAAGCTGTTCGAGGTACTCAAACTCAATGTATTCATATGAGAGGGGATTGAGGGCTGCTGCCTGATAGATACGTGTGGCACTCAGATAAGCTATCATTTTCTATCTTTCTTGTTCCCTGCTTATCTGAGTTTTTTCCTCTTCAACTGCCACAGATTCCTTTTCAAGACTTTCATGAACCGGAGAGAGGACATGAGCCTTTTGTTGTTTCTTTCTTTTTCTTTCTTCTTTGATTTTGAGGAGCAGTTCTGCTGCCTCAGCCTCCTTCCTCTCTTTATACAGCTCATTGTCTGCCAGTTCATCTAACTCCATCTAACTCTGCCAAGGGGAGAGAAATTATTTCATCTATGTTGTAATTCCTAAGTCCCAGATAGTTCAATCTGGCTGCTCTTAACTCATCATTCTGAGTATCAGGCCTATGAGCAGCCCTGATTACAGCTTGCATGAAGCTTGGGACTTCACCAGATTTTTCTCCCCTGGCCTTCCTCTTCCCCTCTCTCTTCTCCTCCTCAATCTCCTCAGGAGTCATTTTCCTTTTCCCTTTGTCAATTGTTAGCCTATATGACTTAGGGTGGAGAGAGATTTGGCCTGCTGATGATTGTGATGAGCTTTAGCTCTGGCCAAAGAGAGGTTGTGATACACCTTCACCTACAGGTGTGTTACTGAGGGTACAGGGTGTTGAGGGTGAGCCTGTCTCAAGGTTCACAGGTTTTTCTGCTGGGCCTTCAACTGAGGTTTCCCTTCGAAGCTAATCTTAGGGTCTGCCTCAGTATCCGGTTAACCAATAGTTTTTCCTGCTAGCCTCTGTCTACATAATATTCCTTTTTGTCTGAATTCTTTCAGCACCCATTCTTCAATCACCTCAGCTAACTTGCTAGCCTATCTGTTTTGGCTTCGGTTGATGAAGGGCAGGTTAACCAAGTTCATACCATCATGGAAACTCAGGGTCAGAAAGTTGAAGAGTTCCTGCTGCACCTGAGCCTTTGATAGCACCAATGCCATTCTTGAGTTATCATACCACCATCCCATTATTGGATTTTCAGCTAAGTGGGATGGGGCAGGCATGGACATTGGAATTCCTTCCTCAAACAGTTATTGAAATAAGGCCTCCACATCAGTGTGAGCCTGAGGAAGTTGTTGAGTCTGGACAACCGCAAGTGAGGGTGGTGAGTCCTCATTGTCCATACTCATGACATAATTCCCAGGTTCTGTGATTGTAAGGATTTTCTCTTTTTTTTTTTGGTAGCATCACCCACTTGTATAGGTGAGCTGGAGGTCAAATCCACTATTTCCACAGGTTTTTGTCGACCTGGTTCAGTTAGTCTTAATGGTCTCTCAGCTAGCTTGCCCTTGAGATTGGTGATCTTAAGTTGCTCGTCATTGACCTTCTTTTATAAGGTAGTCACTTGAGATTCCAAATGACTGACCTTGGAGACTAAAGAGATGCATAAGTCTGTAATTTGTTGTACCTTTAGTTTCAGACTCCACTCATCTTCAGATGAAGAATCATGGGGGGATGAGAGAATTGGACTGATGCCTTCTTCCTCATCACCAGCATAGTATTCTTGGCTGCTGGATTTCCTCTGCTCACTCACAGCTTCAAGTGAAGTGTCAATGGGATGAGATGCCATGGTTGAGTTCTTAATGATGTAATCACTAGCAGTAGTGAGAGCCTCTTCCATATGGACCTCCTGAACTTGTTCAGGGAGATCCACATCAGTATGGGGTGGATGATGTGGGCTAGACATGGGAGTGGTAGGAGCACTCATCTCTCCTTGAGCAAGGGTGGAGAAGAGAGACTCATGGTACTCACTGAATCCCATGTCTTCATCATCATAGAATTTAAGGTTTGGGATTGGTTGGTTGAGATCAAAAGGCTGGGGATGGTAACTGTCCCCTGAAGGTTGTTCACTAGAGTTTTGAGACTCTGAGTGAAGCCTTAAGGCGGGTGTGGTTGTGAGCTCATCAGGCTGAGCATGAGGAACCTCAGCACTGATAGTATGAGAGATGGGAGTGGTTTGCTTCTCAAGGGAAGTGGGAGCTCCAGTGTCCACTTCCTCTTGCATGGATTATAATATGGGGGCCTGCTCAGACTGAATAGCTTGAGCAGGGGTTCGTTTGTGTTTTCTAGAGTACGTGATGGTTATTGTAGGTTGAGATGGTGGTTGAGAGAAAACAGGTGTGGATTCAACACTAGCTGGTGCTGCTAGGTTGTCACCTTGAGCAATGAGCTCTAACATTTTGGGGACAAGGGTTGTTTCTACCCCAGAGAATCCCATAGTTGGTTTTCTTATTATTTTAAAGATGTTGGGCTTCATCTATCCTAATTTAATAGTTTTACCTGTTCCCCTCAACTGTGAGCCCAATTCACAGTTAAGAATGTGCTGGACATATCTAGGGAACATGTAATACTCTAAGGACTCTAAGTTAGAAAGCAGATTAAGGTAAACAAAGTGAGAATACCTGAACTTGACCCCTTGAACTAGTCCATGGACTATGAAGGACAGATCCTTAAGAATCTGGTCCCATCCTTCAAGCTTGTTGGACAAGCTGTGTATGATGACATGGAGGAGATACTTCCACTGGGAAGAGACCTTCCCTTTCCTGAAGGTTCTGACTGAAAAGTCTCCTTCATACCCCATCTGCGCAAAAGGCTAACAGCAGATTTAGGAAAGGACAAATCACCTTCTGCATCATCCAGCTGAAGGTGGGTGTTGATGATGGCTGGAGTGATCAAGATTGTCCTCCCCAGCACTGTGGCAGTCAGTGCCTTCTCCCCATCCATGGTGACCTCTTGGCAGGTCCGCCAGAAGTCCAGCAGATGATCCTCATAAAGTGGAGGATCAATGGTGAGGGAGGTAAAGTAGATTGTCAGAGAAAGGAAACGGCAAACCTCTGAGAAACTAGGATCTTTCTCAGAGTTCAACAGAGTAACCTGATTGTGTTGCTTGTGAAGTTGCATGGAGAAATCGGGTTGGTTTCTGCGATTTAGGTTGGCCATTTCAGAAAGCTTCATCAAAAAGAAAGATAAGAACAAAGGCGGTTTCTAGGTGAATTTAGGTTAGCAAGATATTGCAGATGAAGAGAGAAAAGTGAAAGAAGGGGAAACCGTTGAGTATATATATGAAATGGATTAGAGACAAAGTTAATGTGAAAGGATAAACTTTGAAATCCGGATGTCGGTCCCACCTCTGAAAAAGTGCCCAAAAGTAGTATTCTTGTAAGTCGAAATTTTTCCGAAGGTAATTTGGCTTTGAAAGTTTTGATAAAAGCTTCCGATGTCAATTTGGCTTTGAAAGATATTTTTAAGAGTTTTGAAAATTTTTCTTCAGAAAAAGAATACTTAGAGCATTTCTTTTCTTTTTACAGAGATAAGTACTTTCGGAAGTAAATTGTCCACTAATACTATGTAAGTAATTAGGAAAAATTTGGCTTCAGAAGATATTTAGAGAATTGCTTCCGAAGGCAAATTGTCATAAGTAGTTAGTTGATATCAAATACATAATTTGCTTCCAAAGGTACCTTAGTTTCTTTCGAAGAAAATGATGTTCAAATTTTTCAAAAATCTAAGGAATATTTTCTAAGAGAATCTTCTTCCAAGACAGTTAGGGGCTTATGAAGGTGATAAAATAGACAACTAAGGACACACAAATTTTAGAAATAATATTGAATTTAAGTTTTAGAAAAAGCTACTCAAAGTAAATCATCCCAATAGCTGATATGAGATACTTAAATCTATGTTCATCAAAAGCTTTGGAGAACAGATCAGCATATTGTTTGTTTGTGTGAACTTTGACTAGTTTAATTAACCCTTTTTCAAAATTATCTCTAATTAAATGATACCTGATGTTGATATGCTTGGTCCTTGAGTGCTGCACAGGATTCTCTGTAATAGAGATAGCACTATTATTGTCTATGTGGATAGGAGTCTCCTTGAAGTTTAATCCATAGTCTAGCATCTGATTCTGAATCTAAAGCACTTGAGCACAGCACCTAGCAGCAACAATGTATTCATCTTCAGCAGTTGATGTAGATACACAGGATTGTTTCTTGCATTGCCATGAGACTATCCTTCCACCAAGAAAAATTGACATCCCCCTGATGTAGACTTTGCAGTCATGTTGCAGCCACCATAGTCACTATCTGTATATGCATACAGATTGAAGTTAGAATTCTTTGAATACCAAAGGCCTAGTGATGGAGCACCTTTGAGGTATCTTAAAATTCTCTTGACAGCAACCAGGTGTGACATCCTAGGGTTGGCTTGATATCTAGCACAAATACATGTAGCAAACATGATATCAGGCTTGCTGGCAGTAAGGTACATAAGAAACCCAATCATAGCTCTGTAGAGATGCTCATCTACACACTCCCCCTTAAGGTCAAATCCAAGGGAGTGATTTCTTGCTATGGGAGTCTTTGCAACCTTACAGTCAGTCATGCTGAATCTAGCAAGTATATCCTGAACATACTTTGACTGACTTATGAAGATGCCATTGTCAACCTGCTTCACTTGAATTCCTAGAAAGAAATTGAGTTCCCCCATGGCACTCATTTCAAATCTATTCTTCATCAGCTTCTCAAAGTCTTTGTAGAGCTTTGGATTAGTTGACCCAAAGATAATATCATCAACATAAACTTGAACCAGCATCAAGTCATTTCCTGTTCTTTTGATGAAGAGAGTTCCATGTATAGTACCCCTTATGTAACCATGCTGACATAGGTACTGAGATAGAGTCTCATACCACTTTTTTGGAGCTTGGTGCAACCCATATAGAGCTTTATCAAGCTTGCAGACATACTCTAGATGATCTGGGTATGCAAAACCAGGTGGTTGTCTAACATACACCTCTTCATCAATCATCCCATATAAAAAAGCACACTTGACAACAAGTTGGTAGACCTTGAAATTCTTGGACGCAGTAGTCTTCCCTGGAGGAAGAGGACATAGGTTCCAAACCTTCTGCCTTTTGAATTAAAGCAGCTACTCCTGCATAGCTTCAACCCAACTTCCATCCTTTAGAGCCTCCTCCACTTTCTTTGGCTCTACTTGGGGCAGGAAACAAGAGTAGAGACAAACATTTTTGTCATGGGTTTGTCCTATTGTTCTTACCCCATTGTCAACTTCACCAATGATGTTTGTGGTGGGGTGAGACTTGTGGATCCTTAGTTGAGGGAACATAGCAAGTTGGTTGGAGATATCCAAATTTGAAAAATTTTGATCAGGCAAAGTAGATTCACCCACCAATGAGTGTGTGACATCAATGATGTTGTCTTCCATGGAATGATTATTAGCATCAAGGAATTCTTGATCACTGTCATCATTACCACTTTCTTCTACATTTGAAACTCCTTTCCTTTGGTTTTATGCCTTTGAGCTGGAATTTGAAGGCACTTCAAATGTATCAGCAGGATTTGTCATTGTTGTACTGATAAGAGCTCCATCTGAAGAATTTGTTACAACTGAAGCTGAAATAGATTGATTTGAATGTCTTCTCAGCTCAAATCTTGGGTCAGGATCTTCTATTGATAGGTTACTTGTAGATCTTGAAACATTCTCACAAGACTTGTTAAAACAGTTAGTAACTAAATCAGGATCAAACAGCCAATCAGGACCAGAATATCTCACACAAAGAGTGTGTTCATTGAAAGTCACATTGGCTGACTCATCAACTATTTTAGTTTTGAGATTGTATACTCTTTAAGCCTTGGCTTGAGAAGAGTATCCAATAAAGTATCCATCATCTGATTTCTCATCAAATTTGGCTATCTGATCTCTGTTATTCAAGATTATGCAAGGACATCCAAATGATTGGAGGAAACCAATGAAAGGTCTTCTTTTGTGGCACAGTTCATAAGGAGTCTTACCATGAATCTTAACTACTACAACTCTATTCTGCACATAGCAAGCAGTGTTCACTGCTTCTGCCTAGAAGGTGATAGACAGTTTAGAGTCAGACAACATAGTTCTTGCAGCTTCAATTAGTGTCCTGTTTCTCCTCTAAGCAACACCATTCTGCTGAGGAGTCCTAGCAGCACTATATTGTCTTGAAATACCCTTTTCATCACAAAATGTATCAAGGATTTGGTTCTTAAATTTAGTTTCTTGATCACATCTTATGATCTTTACCTTGTGATCAGATTGATTCTCAATCATCAGAATGAAATTCTTTAATATCTCAGGAGTCTCATCCTTAGTTCTAATAAAAAAGACCCAAGTGAATCTAGTAAATCATCTGTGATCACTAAACAATATGAGGTCCTTCTTAAACTCATTACACTGGTGGGGCCAAAGAGATCCATATGTAACAAGTGTAGGGGAATAGTGATGGAGTTTCTTTCCTTTGGCTTGTGAGATACCTTATGTTGCTTCCCTTTTCAGGCATGCAACACAATGATCATCACTTGTAAACTCTTTCTTTGGCATTCCAGTTACCAAATCATTATTAATTAATTTATTCATGTTTTTAAAGTTTACATGGCACATTCTTTTATGCCAGAGAAATACTTATCACTATTTGCTTTAGACAGAAAGCAAGACACTTCGCCTGAAGGAGAAGTTTCATACAAGTCCATCTTGTACATGTTTCCTTTATTGGAGACTCTGAGCAGTATATGCTCCTGAGGAATGACCACCCCGGGCTTGAAAACAATGCACTCATGCTCAGTAAAGAGCATGTTATGCTTTTGATCACAAAATTGGGATACACTCAATAGATTGTACCCAAGCTCCTTGACAAAGTTTACCTTCTCAATGCAGAGCTTACCATTTATGACCATGCCCCTTCCAGTAATGTAACCTCCTGTATCTCCTCCAAAAGCAACAGGCCCTCCATCAATTTTCTCAAAATTTTAGAGTAGAGAGCCATTATCTATCATGTGCCTAGAACAACCACTGTCAATGATCCACACATTCCTGTTGGTCTTTAGTTGTTCCTGCACAAAAGGAGATGATTAGTTATATTTGGAAACCCAAGCCTTGCTGGTCATGGGCTCAACAATATCCACAGAAGACAATGCAACAGTAATTGATCCTATGTTCAAGCTTTGAGGATCAGCAGCTGTTGTTGATGAAGAACTTTCAGTCACATGGTCTTTCTTTGTCTTTCATACCACCTTTGGAAGCTTAGACTTGACCTTCAATACTTCGGAAGCTTTGACAACTTTGGAAGTTTTGGAGGCTGGACCTTCGGAAGATCTTGCTTTCACTGCAGCAGGCTTCAGTACTTCGGAAGCATTCCTTTCTTCCGAGACCAATTTTTCTTCCGAAGGCAAGTTCTCACTTGTCTTCTTCTTCACTTTGGAACTTCCGAGAGGAAAAGCTTTTCCTTCAGAAGTTGGCTTCTTCTTGATCTTCTCAGAGGTTTTCTTTTTTATCATGTGGACAGCTCTTTTAGGATTGTAGATGCAATCCTTAGCCAGATGAGAAGTACTGCCACACATGACACAATCAATCTACATTCTTCTGGAAGTCTTCCTTTGAGAACAAGACTGATCTTGATCACTTTTCATTTCCTTCTTCTTTTTCACAGATGAAATAGCAAGCCTTTTAGGGAGAGACTTGCTGCTGGATACGGATGGTTCAGATTGTGCAGCAGAGGTACATAACAAATCAGCCTTTTTCTTTTAGTTGGGATGAGGTTGACAAGAACTAGAACCCCTAGTACTAGGATTCATAGTTGACTCTTCACCCTTCACCACTTCAAATCCTGCAGAGATGACCACTTGTTTCTGCTTTGAGTTGAAAGTGGCCTTGATCTCTTGAGCTTTCTTGGACTTTCTCTTTGCTCTTCTGATCAAGTTCTTCCTCTTGGACTTTGTCAACCCAACAGGATTTCTCTGCTCAAGAGAATAGTGACCCTTCTTAGGATGATCTTCTTCACTTTTCTCAGATCCATCCTTCACTATCTCCTCTTCATCCTCTTTAATTATGGGGTCTATGAGGGGAAGCTCATCTTCACAAGTTTCACACTTTGGAGATCGTACTAATAGTAAGGAGTGTGGAGAAGCTATCTCAGTAGATCCCAGTCCCTGCTTATTCTGATAACAAACTTTGGCATGCAGAGATGAGGATATCATGTTCTTGAAAGTCTCTTCTTCAAGAACATATTTTTCTGCCCTGACTTTGCTAATCACAAGCTCAGCCTTGCATTCAGTTAACTTAGTGATGAGATCTTTGATCTGAGTCGTGTAGTTGGTGTGTTTATGTTTAAGAGTTGAAATGGTTTTCTCTAAATCTTCTATTTTTAGTTTATATCCATTTTCAGCTATTTTGAAATCAGACTTTAAGATATTTAAGGACTCAAGATCATATCTTATTTCTAAGTTATAGGACCTGTATCTATTTACTTTAGCAATACATTCAGGTAGTATAAAGATGTTCCAATACCTTGGCTTCATCATGATCTGCCATCAGTGCTTGGTTTGGTGATGCATCTTCAACCTGAAAGCTCCAGTCAAAGCCTCCTTCTTCAACAGCAACTGCAGCTTGCTGCTTTGGCTTCTCATTCTGGTTGGCTCCTTCAGTGTAGTTTGGTCTGGTTTGTGCTTGGCCACCATTTGTTCTAGGTGCCTTGCACTCCCTAGTAAAGTGTCCCATTTGGTTGCAGTTGAAACACTTTACCTTGTTTTTGTCCAGTCTAAACTTTCCACTGGCTGCATTGCTAGGAAACTTCCTCCCTGTTCTCTTGTAGAACTTATTGGCTCTGTGAGTGATAAGAGCCATCTGCTAGACTATCTTCATGTACTCCAGATCATCTGGATGGATACGGTCCAGGTCTTCAAGGGTGAAGAGAAAGTTACCTGAACTCTCATCAGCAGACACAAAGGCATGGATGTAGCTATCCCTTGGTGTCTCAGGGAAGGTGATGAAAGGACCCTTTTGTGAGTTGTCAGGGTAGCAGATGAGATGATGCTATGGTTCTCTGCAATCCCTTTCAACCACATGAAGGGCTGAACTCTGCTGATTGCTAGAGTTACCGGATGGATTTTGCATGTTCATCTCCATCAAGTAGCCATTGATAACAACACAGTAATGGCTCCACTGTCTAGGAAGAGAGGACATGAATTTCCTCACAATGTCCCTGTTCTCAAGAGTTACTCCAACATCCATTAGAGTATCCACAATCTCAACATACCTGAAGTATTGTTGAGTCATGGTTTCACCTGTCTTGTAGGTGAAGTTCTCAAACTGCTGCTTTAAGAGGTCCTTTTTGTTTTCTTTTGCTTCAGAGGACCCTTCATACATGAGCTTTAGTGCATCCCATAGCTGCTTGGCAGTTTTGCACTTCTTGAAGCCCTAGTAAATGGATTCTTTTTATCTTCTTCAGAATAGTCAGCCACCTCTTTTGGAATAATGCCACCTCCAGCAGCAGCTGAAGAGGTGCATGGAATGTAAGGTCCGGAGACAACAGATTCCCACATCCTGAAGTCTTGAGACTTGATGAAGCCTTCCATTCTTTGACACCAAGTATCAAAGTCTTCAGGAGTGATCAATAGGGACTTTGTCATAGTGCTAGTTTCCATATCAGCCTTTGAAAGAGCTGCCATTTGAGTTGTTAAGTATTTTGTGAAAAACTAAGAGATCTAAGATGGCGAGATCTTACAATCAATAGCCTGAAAAGCTCTGATACCAATTGCAGGACTGTTTGAAGGTGTTCAATGCAAATCAGTTTCACAATAAGGAGAGACTTAGAACACTTAACAGATCAAATAGGAAACTAAAACCTTTATGGTGATACGAGAAAACTCAAGTAAACAAGAGACAGAAAACTCAAGAACAAACAGATTGGTTTTTAAGGATAAAGTATATTGCTCTCAAGTTCTATTACAAGTGTTACAAAGCATGGAAATAAAATACAAGGACCTGAGATACTTTATACTACATTCTACAGCCGGCCATACTTTGAAGGCCAGCTGGAAACACTAATCTAGACAACAAGATCAATGTAAAGTCAAAAGGCAGATTGCCTTTTGACAAGTGACTATGATATGCCATAGCTCACATCCTATTGTAATACAAAAAGGATAAAAGTATATAAAGTAGAAAGTTACGAACTCAAGACCTTAATCTATAGCTTCCTAAAGCATTGATATTTTCACCAACTTGTATAAGCTGGTGAGCCTGCAGAGTGACAGCGAAAAGTTGGTCAGCTTTTTTGAAAAGTTGTTGATATACAAATATATATTTAAGCTTATTTTGTAACTTATAGAAGTAAATTGTATGTATGCACTGGTTTAGATTGTCCAAATTGATCAAATTGTTGATATACAAATATATATTTAAGCTTATTTTGTAACTTATAGAAGTAAAGTAATTTAAGTCCACTAATTTTGTAAGATTTCCGATGAAAGTTCACTAAAATTTACTAAATTAAGTCTATTGTTTAATATCTGATCTGAACAATCCGCTACCCGAACAACCCAAAATCGATTGTTATTTAGGTCGGGTTTCGTGTAGAATTTCAATATTAAAAAAACCCGAATAACCCGCACCAATTAACCTGAAACCCGATCAACTAACTCGATCAACATCCCCACAAAATGCTAGATAACCTATAAGTAACATTAATACCAACACTAAAAGATAAATTTTTTTTAATCATAATACATATGCTAGAAATAAAGATTGAAGAATTAATCGAAAGTATCCTTTAAAATGAAATTTTGACTTACTTTACACAATAAAGATTGTATAATTTATTTTAAAAAATCTATTTACTGTAATTTTATGAACCATTGATCGTTGTATGTAATTTTGGGACCGTATCAAGGTGTTTGGATGTATAATCATTGAAGGTGCGCTTTAAACTTGACTTTATAATGTCAACTATAATCAAATTGCGTTTTCAAACTTTAAAACTTGAACGATTTTTGCATTTGACAAAGTCAACTTACACACAATTCAACCAAACGACACCGTTTTCATCACATCCACCCTTCACATGCCCACCTTCACACACACTGTAAATACACAAACTATTCCAACAACTATATCAAACAAACTATCATGAATAGGGGTTTCAAACTCGGATATCCGAAATTTTGAATAGTCGAATTTTGGATATCCAAAAAATTTGAATAGTTGAAATCAATATTCATCTCCGTTTCTAAAATTTCGGATACAGACACGGATAGTGACTCGGATATCCGAAATTCATTATTTATTTATTAGTTTTTTTTATAATAATTACATATATGCTATTTTAAAAATAATATAGAAAACTAACTCATATAATATAAGTTTCAATATATACTAAAAAATCTCAATCTAAAATAAAAATATGTTTAAAATTTTAAAAAATAAAAAAAAATATTTTTAAATTTTTGGATAATCGGATATCCGAATATCCAAAACTTTTAAAAATCACTATCCGAATCCAAATTCGAATTTTCGGATATCCGAAATTCAGATATTTCGGATTTTCGGATCGGATTCTTGGGTTCGTATATTTTTGAGCACCCATAATCATGAAAAACACTTTCAGAAACCTCATCGTTCTCATAGTACTCTTAGCCGGAGTTCTCAACGCCGCTGCCCAAAACTGCAGCTGCAGCCCAGACTTGTGTTGCAGCCGCTTTGGTTATTGTGTCAGCGACGAGGTGTACTATGGGGTCGGGTGCCAACAGGGGCCGTGCTTCTTGCCTCCTCCAACGAATGATGTATCCATTGCAAGCATTGTGATGAATGCATTCTTTAACGAGATCGTGGATCAATCAGACGCCGGTTGTGAAGGGAGAGAGTTTTACACACGCTTCTCGAAGCCTTCAGAAACTATGGCTACTTTAGTACGGTTGGGCCGGAAGAAGATTCAAGGAGGGAGATTGCAGCTTTATTTGCACATGTTACACATGAAAGTGGACGTAAGGCCATACTTCTATTTCATACTACGTTAATTAGTTATTAGTTTGGTATATACAATTTGCAAATCTAAATAAGGTAACATTTAAACTAATATCACAATTTTTTTTTTTGAATAATTTTAAAATACTTTATCAGTGTATATATTATATAGGTCTATATAACCGTCAATAAATCTATATATATATATATATATAATAAAAAATAATATTTTGAACACATGACATCATATTAAACTACTTTCTTGTCATATGGTAAAACATGGGGCACTTTCCATTTGTTTGTTTTCCTACCTATGCTCTATTTCTTTATTCTTGAGAAAATTACATAAATAGATATTTAACAAATTTCATTTAGTAATCTAACCATTTCCCCTACATTTATGAAATTAAATATTAATCCATAACATCTCGTCATGTATTTATAATTTTTAGTTATTACGTTTTTTTAATTAATAAATTTCATAATCTATATACTTTTTTCCTTGATTTTTGTTTTTATATTATTTTTTTAAATACTAGAGGTTAAAGTAAAGTTTATAAATGTTATTTAGTAATGTTTTAATAATACTTAATATTTGGATTTAATAAAGTCGATGAACATTAAATAATTTTTTACTTTGATTAGTAAATTTTAGTTATTATTTTTTAAATACAATTTAAATTTGAAAAAATTTATTTTTACTAATTTATTACCTTTTTGTTTACCAAAATCATTTTAAAGAGCCAGTTTCTTGTAGATAAAAATGCTTTGTTTTTTACTAAAATGTAACAAGATATTAGAAAAAGATATAAAAAAACAACTTTTGGAATTTGATATGTAAATTTTAATTACTCATTTTGTAATCTTAACTTTAAAATTTGTTAAATTAATTTTTATATTTTACAAAGCTAATTTTTTTATATAAAAGTGACTAGAAGTTAGTTTATTGAAAGGAGATGATATTTTTATGAAAGGTAGAGAGATTTTTATAGAAGGTAATAAGATTTTTATGAAAGGTAAGCAAGATATAATTTAAATTGATTCAAGATTTTTTAAATTTGATTAAAACATTAAAAAATGTTTTTAAAAATTAATTATATTTTAAAATTTAAAAATGACACATTCAAATTGTATTATTTAAGCTTATTTAATTAAGATGGCAGAGATTTTTACAGCATTCCTTGCTTCTTTCGCAAATTTTATTAAACCTATAATTTTTTTTAATTTTCCTGAAAAAGTTGATGACATATTATGACAATTCATGACCTACATGGCGAGAAAAGAACAAATAATGAGATTTTGTCACTTACATGGTGTGATGTGAATCATATGATTGATTAAATAATTTGTTAAACAATATTTTATATAATATTTGTTAAACATCAATAGAATATAATAAAATAATTTTTTTTACCACTTGTCATTCTCTTAGACAATATTTTTTGACACTTGTCATTTTTTTTTAAAAATATTTTCACTTTATTTTTTCCTCCAAAAGGGTATTATATTAATTTAAAAATCATATCTTCTTATTAGAATAGATATAATAAAAAAACAAAATTTTTATATAATATAAAATTTTCTAAAACACTAAACCTTTTTGAAACATTATATTTTAAATTGGTTTTTTTAAAAAATTGTAAAAAATATGAAATTTTCTAATAGTAATTTCACTAAAACAACTAGAATAATTAGAAAACCAAGTTTTTAATAAACAATTTTTTTATAAACAATAAATTTTATAAAAAATCATAAAAGAAATGTTTAAAAATAAAAATATTTAGATAAGAGAGTTAAAAATAGTATGATTGTTTTTTTTTCTTTACCTATTATGTATATATAATTTTAATCACATCTTGTACTAAAATATCATACTGTAACTTTTCGTGTTTATTAATAACTATAATCCTTTTAAAAATGAGTTTCTATACTATTTATTTATGTATACATCTATCTATATATAACAAAGAAAATCTAAAATAATACTGATATAATCGTAAGTTTTTATCATACTAACCTTTTTATTTCTCTTTATTATTGTTAATAATATTGAATACTAATAACATTAATCATACCATTTTCATATTAAAAATTTTATAATTTAATAAATTAAAACCTACTTTTTTTTATTAAAAACACACATTTTAAAAACAAAAGTTTTATAAAATACAAAATACAACAAACTTTTAAAATAAATTCATTTTTCTCAAAACAAAATATTTAAAACCCATATTTTTTTATAAAATAAAAGTTTAAGAAAAAATATATTATTGTTTATTTACTTAAAGTAGCTCTCATATGTAATTATAATAATATTTTATCTTCAAACATAGTTTTATAATTCGTAAATTTTTATTACTAATTATTTAGTATTTAATTTATTGAACCCGTGTAATACAAGGGGTAGTAACCTAGTAAACAATATAATATTGTATATATATAACAATGCTATAAATATAATGGTTTAGATTGATCTAGACTGATTTTATTAAGTTATCATAAAATTTTCACATGAGTTATCATAAAGTTTCAAATAAGTAGTAGTTTTTAAATGATTCTCTATTTATTTTATGTAAATCTATAATAATTTATAACAAATAAAAATTATATGTCATTATTTTATAAATAATATTGATCAAAAAGAGAACTTTTATAATTTTCCGTACTCCTTTAATCCCTTTACAAAATTTACGTGGCTAACAAAAGAAAATATAATTTTATTCAAAGTTTGTTAAATTTTTACTTCTAAAACAACATAATCTTCAGTTTGCAAGAATTTAAACCCTCCCTACATTTGTGAAAGGCTATAAGTGGTTTGTGAATTCAAATACTTACGTATAGAAAGTGATAGGTGATAGTCAGGAGAGAAAACAATACTGTGAAAACAATACTCAATATCCATGTAACCCTAGCAAGGGTTACTTTGGAAGAGGTCCAATCCAACTATCATGGAATTACAACTACGGTCTAGGTAGGAGGAGCATCGGGTTTGATGGGCTCAACAATCCATAAATCGTGGCCAATGACCGAGTCATCTCCTTCTGAAACGTTTTATGGTTTTGGATGAACAACGTCCGGTTGGTCCTTGGGCAAAGGTTCGGAGCTACTATTCGAGCCATTAATGGAATGGAATGTGATGGTGGCAATTCAGCCACTATAACTTCTCGTGTCTGGCACTACACTCAATATTGTGAACAACTTGGAGTTACAACGGGTGATAACCTTCGATGTTAGACTCTTTCAAACATGGGTTCTATCTTATAGATAGAACCAAAAAAATTACCTTTGTATTTCAATTCATATTTGTAATCTTTATTTGTATGTTCTAGATCTTTACATGCACGTATATTTATATACTATGTACAGCAACGCTAGTGATTTTGATAAAAATTAATGTTTGAATATATAGAAAAGGTAATATCTATATTATCTAAAATATATAAATTTTTTTTCTTTCTTTTCTTCTCTTTATCAAAATCTTAATTTTGTAAATATATCTTTGTAGCAATTTACCCTTTGAGCAGCTAACCCACGTTTCACGTTTCCTTGTTTTTGCCATGTGAGTGAATACTTACATTCCCATATTTACCCACTAGGTTAAAAACCGTGTATTACATGGTAGAATGAATTAACATGCTAAAACCATTATTATATCATAAATGTTTTCTATCTTACATGTCATTAGCTATTAGTGAAATAAAAAAATAATAAATACCTAAAAAATTATTAAAAAATAATAAAAATGAGAAGTTTTGATGTTATATTTTAAGATAAGATATAATATAAATCATATAGTTTAGTATGTTTTAATTAATTATTAGAATGAAAAAAATTATAATTTAAATATTTGATTGTTTAGTTTACATATTTATAATAATTCTCATTTAATAGGAGATAGAAGTGGGAAATATAATTTTAGTGTTAACCAGAAGTTGACAAGCGTCAATCTTAAACCTTTTTTTATATAATAGATAGATTAGATTAAATACCCATGTGCTAAACCAGTTGAAATAATAAACATCGCATGCCAGAATATGAAATTCTGAAAATAAAATTACGAGGTAGATCCGAATTTGAGAAGACGAAATCATGATTTACATTGAAGCATAGAGGTTGTTTTATAGTGAGTAATTGATCAGTGTAACTGTATTTGAATCCGTGAATCGTTATATTTTAAAATATTTTGTCAAAAAATACGATGTTGAAACGATGTTGAAAGTATTTTAATTTTAACAATGTTTAGCTACAAATTAAATTTAATTTTAATAAAATTAATTATCATTAAAGTATTTTTGATGAATCATTTTATTTATTTTTTTGAAAAGAAGTTAATTTGATAAGCATAGTAGTAAATGAACATCTATTAAGGTATTATATTTTAATTTATAAGTTTAATTGTAGTAAGACCATATGACTATTCTGGGTGAAGGTTAGATGAAGATGATATGAACATGCTAGAAATGACCATGTGGCTAATAGCTATTTTGTTTTATTAGAAAAGATGAGCGAACAGCAAAACACATTTGACAATTTTGAGAATACCCTTTTTGAACTTAAGTGTAAAAGATACAATTTATGACAATATTTTCAATAACCTAGGATCCTATATGATCACATGGTGATCAAAATCATCAAGAACTATTTTAAAGATGTGTTGAACATAAAGAATCAAGTTAGTATGTCATGTGTTATTTTTAATTAGCTTAAATGATATATACGAATTGTATAGTGCATGACCGGTTGGGGAGGTTAATGCAACAGTTGCACAGGGTGTTTGGAGAGTGAGCTTGAATAACCTTACAAGATCAAATAGGGAACCGACTTTATATAAATTAAGAACTTAAAGTAAAAGAACATAAGCAGAAATGGTTTTCAAGAATGTTGTATATTGCTCTCAAGTTCAATTACAAAGTTACAAAATGATCAAGTAATAATTCAAAATACAAGACCTGAGATACTTTATACTACATCCTATAGCCGCCATACTTTGAAGGCTAGCTGGATACACTGATCTAGACAACAAAATCAATGTAAAGTCAAAAGACAGATTGTTTTTGACATGTGACTATAACATATCATAGCTCATATCAATGTATTACAAAAGGATAAAAGTACAAAGTAAAAAGTTACAGACACCTAGACCATAATCTACAATTTACCAAAGCATAGAACTTTTCACCAACTTATGCAAGTTGGTGGGTCTTTAGAGTTGCATCGAAAACTTGATCAGCTTTCTGTAAAAGTAGATCAGAGAAAGCATGTCTTCTCTGTCCTCGAAAGAAATCAGTCTTCTGTCTTGTTGGCTTTGGAAGACTTTGTCTTCTAAGCTTCGGAAGACTTCATCTTGGCTTCGTAAGATCTTGGTCTTGGCTTCGAAAGATTTTACACTTAGACAGTTTTCTAAGAGAAGTGTAAAACTCCGAAGTAACTTCTCTAATGCACATGCACGCAAGTAGGAAGCTCTTTGGCTAATTTGGCTGCATCAGACTTTCAAGTATTCCATACATATAGATACGCAACAGATAACAATTACGTGCTATTTTTGAATACTATTTATAAAAGCTAGTGGTTTTTACTCACGTTTCACGACGATTTAAATGTAGATAAATTTAGTAATGTTTGAAAAATATTGTAGTGTATAATGGATACAAAATATTGACTTTTCTAAAGTTTTGGGACCGTATGGTAACTTCATGAAAATTTTGAGGTAGTAAAGTAAATTAATTGTAGCTAAGTACCCGCATTCTGTGGTAGTTGAAAACATAAATAAAAAATAAATAAGACACGATGATTGGTTAAAAAACAATAAAATATAGAATTTTATTGTTTTATTAAAAAAAAAAACGAAAAGCTAACGTTAGTATAAAAAGAAATAAAAACTTTATTATAGTTTAAGGGCTATATGATAACTTTATTAAACTTTAGAAGAATAACAAAATAAGTTAAGGATAACAAACTAAGTTAGTTAACACAATAAATAAATAACTTAAATAAAATGTAGGGGGTAAAACTAAAACTTTTTATAGGAAAAAATTTTATGGCTAATTGTTATATAGAAAGTTTGGTGGTTCAATTAAGAAAACCTAAGACTATGTATTCATAAATTTAAATAACATATACTAGTGTCATCGAACCCGCGCTTCGCGGCGAGATTTTATCTACAAGAACCAACGCGCCAGTTTTCATCAATGGTCCTTTAAATTAAACGCTCTGCATGTAAGTTACACACATTGAACTTGAAAA
>CM046473.1:16622022-16729400 GCA_025506415.1 Flaveria robusta
TCTACTTGATCAATTACAAAATGCTATTTGGACTCCCAAACGCTCTAGCTCCACTCATAATGTGATGATTATGATCTTTAAGCCATATATAGATAAATTTGTTATCATATTTATATACGACATACTTATATATTTTAAAAAACAAGAAAGACCACAGAGAACATTTAATGATGGTACTGAATTACTTGGACAAGAATATTGTATGCCAAATTCTCGAAATGCGAATTCTAGTTAATGGAGGTATAATTTTTAGGTCAGATCATTAATGTTAAGGGAATTCAAGTAGATTCAACAAGATTAAAGCTACTGCAAAATGAAAAATATTAAGAACGCCAACAGAAGTATGTAGTTTTCTCGGACTTGTAGGATACTAACGGTGATTTATTCAAGATTTTTCCCGAATTGTAGTCCCATTTAGTTCATTGACACAAAAGTTAGTAAGTTTAAGTGGGGACCAAAATAGATCAAAGCTTTTGAACCTTAAAGAAAAAGTTGACAAATGCACCAATCTTAGCATCACACATAGTTTAGGTTATGTATTGATGCAAAGAAACAAAGTTATCGCGTATGCCTCTCGTCACCACAAAACACATGAGTAGAATTACACGACCCATGATTTGAAACTTACTTCATAAATTTTGCTTTGAAATTATAAGGACGCCATCTTTATGGAGTTAAATTCACTATTTACACTCACCATAAAAGTTTAAAATATATCATTGGCGAGAAAGAGTTAAACTTGAGACAAGCGAGATGGATAAAGACCCTTAGAGATTATGAATCGAAAATAAGTTATCATAGAGGAAAGGCTAATACTATGGCTGATGCTTTGAGTAGAAAGGAGGGAGAGATATCTAAGCGAATTCATGAGTTATGACCTCATGTTAAGGTTGATATGATAAATCAGCTGAAGGACGCTCAATATTTAGCACAAGATAATGATAATTTATAAAACAAATATATGAAATGCATGATTGATCAATTGATTAAAGGATAGGATGGATCCACTGTATAAACAAAAGAATTTGGGTACTAAAATATGGCGACTTAAGAGCGAGAATCCTAGAAGAAGCACATAAATCGAAATAAACAATGCATCCAAGAAGCTAAAAATATACAAGAATCTAAAGCATAACTATTGGTGGGATGGGAAAGAGACGCTTTCATATATGTTATAAAATGTCCTACTTATTCACAAGTCAAGGCAGAGCATAAAAACCCACCAAGTTTATTGAAACAACTTGAATTACCTATCTAGAAAAAAAAAATAAGAATCATTAATTTTATTACAAAACCCTCCAGGACAAGTAAGGGAACGTTACAATTTGGGTTATCATGGATCGCTTAACTAAGTTTGCCTATTTTTGATCGAAGAAGGAACCTTTAGTATAGATAGATTGGCTCAACTATATGTGAATGAATTTGTATTACTAAATGGAGTGCCACTATCTATTACCTTAGATAGAGATAGTCGCTTTACGTCTCAATTCTGGAAAAGTTTACAAAAAAGCAACAGGAACGTGATTATATCTTAGTACGACTTATCCTCCACAAATAGACGGACAAAGCAAATGAAATATTCAGACCTTATAAAATATGTTAAGAGCTTCCATGATAGACTTAGATGGAAGTTGGGATGATCACTTACCACTTATGGAATTATCATATAAATATTATCATCACACTAGTATTCAAGCGGTGCTTTTTAGGCTTTGTATGATAGAAAGTGCAGAACGCTAATATGTTTGTTTGAAGTAGCGGAGAGTGAATTGTCAGGTCCTGAAATCTACAAGAAACAACCTATAAGGTTTCATAAATAAGAGAAGGACTAATGATGACAAGTAATAGACAAATAAGCTATGCTAATAAGATTAGAAAACCTTTAGAATTTTAAATTGGTGATTAGGTACTACATAAATCACTGTGGAAAGGCATAATCCAGTTTGAAATGAAAGGGAACTTAAGCCCTCGTTTTGTTGGACCATTTGCAATCATAAAACAAAAGTGTTTAGAATGAATGGAATATATACTGTACTTCATGTACCCAATCTACGTAAATGTTTGGCTGATGAAATAATGATTATCGCTACAAAAGATGTTGAAATAAATGAGGAACTAAAATTTAGCGAACAACAAATTCAAATAGAAGATCGACAAATTAGAAAACTGAAAAGAAAAAAGATGGAATTAGTTAAGGTTAAATGGATTACTAGAAGAGGTCTAGAATATACATGGGAATTAGAATTTGTGATGAGAAAAAATACCCACATTGATCAACATAAAACTTGAGGATGAGTTTTGTCCCTGTATAGGGAGGATGTAACATCTTGAAAATTTTATACATGAAATAATAATTTTCAAAGCTGTCTGCCACGAATTGGATTAGGGTTTCAAAAATCCTGATAGCATAGTGGACCGCTATGCCTCTAATAAAGGTGCACTACATGTTCACCAAGCAAAATCTTCATGGTTTGACACTTTGACATGTGACATGCTGATGAGGTTTGAGAAGGGGGCATGTGGCATCCTAGAATGACATGTGTAGATGTTTAGGAATCTAAAATTAGTGTGTGTTGAAATGTGCCAAATTATGATTGGACCAAAAGATTCTCGACCACCTAGGTTGCGTCACGGATCGCAACCGTCCTAGATGACGATCCCTGATGGTGGGCTAGAACAGACTGTAAATACTTGCATTCTATGGTTTGAAAAGTTACACTTTTAAAAGTTTATTTACACATATTGCCATGTTCTACCGTCTTTAAGCTAGTGTAATACCCTGTTAAGCTAGAGGTGTATCTGTGGAAGTGTTGCCAAGATTCTAGAAGTTGTAAGCTATGATTCTAAGCTAGAGATTAAGGCGAATATGTTTTCTAAATTTTATTTGCATGCTATTGTCGTATGTTCAAGTGTGTTTATGAAATATCTATTTGTTAAAACATTTTGATCGATAAAAATCAATGTGATTATTATTAAGCAAAGGTTTAAGCAACCATAACACATATTCACATATCAATTGATCATTCAACTTTTATGAACAAGATGAGTTTAGTGCATACCAGCTTCCTTGTATGGGCCTTTTTCAATAAATAAGACAATTACAAAACAAGTTGTCTTAATAATTGTTAATATTGATCATGTAAATATGCTGCTATAAAATTTCTAGTAACACGATTAACTTTTATGCTCTGAATGTTTATTTTGAAATTACTTTCAGGTAAATAATTGCATGCGCATATTTTAAACAACGTTTATGCGTTAAGTAAACCATGCCATGGATCTCCCGCTGAAGGATGTGTTAAATTTACAGTTAGAATTTATAGCTCTAACATGTTATGTATTGCATTTCAAACTATAAGAGTTGTTATGTGTTATATTTCAAAGTCTAAGAGTTTTGTTTTTTAAATAATGTAAACTGTTAATGATTTTCTTTAATCCTTATTTTGAAATGAATATTTCAATTCGACCCTAAGTGTTGAAATATCTATCGTGAGAGAATTAGATTACTTGGTCAATCAATAGTATTGATCATCTCGAAATTAAAAATATGAAATATTTTGACATGTGAAATAGAAATCAATAGTGTTGATTATTCACAATACATTATAAAGACTTTCACTGCTTGCTTTAAACTCTTATAAATTAAAAAAAAGTAAAATTGGAACCCAATGTATGATACCACCTAATTCGGCTGACGCACATGGGGTGTCGTGAGTTTTGGGTGTGACATAGATAGATGACATATAAATGGAGGAATATATGATAGGCCGGGGTAGGATAAAATGGATGGACCTATGAAACCGAGATGTTAAGTAGCGAAAAGGACGTAGTAGGTGATCTCTTTAAAGCTAAAGAATGGTGAACGAATTGGCGGTTGATTCACGTGTAGTTTATGACGGTATCCTTTTATTTAAATTTGATGTGGGTCTTATGGGGAGAAACTAGAAGATAAAGGATCTAGTTGCAAATCAAGGGCATGTTACAAATGAAATATTAGATATTAGGGTGTAAGGAATTTCTTATTTGGGTCTTGGAAACAAGGAGTAAGTCACAAAAAAGTGTTTTAGAAATTGGTTATCCATAATTATCAAAACTACCAACTTTATTGGTTTGAGATTTACTTCACTATGGTTTCAAATAATTTGGAGAATTTAGGTGTCGGCAAGATTGCTTGGGATGAGAAATGTTCTTCTTTATCTATATCATTAGGTGTTTAAAAACAAAGGTTAAATAAAGATAATCTGTCATACCCCAAAATCCACGTGCAGGGTTTAACCGCGAGGCGTGTGAACAAACCAGGATCCAAGTCATTAATTACTCAAAACGACTGTATATGTATCATTTAAAAATAAATCTAGAGTTTAAAACTTTTGGGAAAGCATTTAGTAAATAATTCAACCCAAAGTATTAAATGTAAAATGCGCACAACCCACGCCCAAACCATTGTTTAAACATATGTCAATAAAACCAAATGTAAACAGATGAATGTTTCAAAAGCATACTCGACTTGTGAGTGCTCCTAAAAGTAGTTACTAATAATAATCTGAGAAAAGCATACTAAAAATGTCAACACGACGATTGGTGAGTTCAAAGTTTGCGTTTAACATAAACAATAACAACTGTAAATGTGACATCCCTCACTCTTAGATCCGTCAATTAACCAAATCTTGTCATCTTTCATAAATTCATATATTGGATTGGTGTTATATATTATTATTGATATTACTATTATTACTTACTATAATACATTATTATTATTATTATTATTATTATTATTATTATTATTATTATTATTATTATTATTATTATTAAAATTATATGTAAAATATCATTCAAGCAAAAAAACCTATCAAATCGCGCTCACGACGTCTCGGATCTTGAACGTGCTAATATTATATTGCTTCACGTCGTCACCCGTAGATATAGTTTCTTCAAGTTGGTTCGTTAAGGGATTACGTTTTAAATCTTGGGTTAATTAAAAACAAAAATTAAAAGTACAGGGTTCAAAATAAGTATTTTTCAAACTAAAAAGAATTAATTCTTTAATAGTTTAGGGTCCTAAGTGTAAAACTGATTATTATATATAAATATTTTTTTCTCTCGGTCGTAACCTAATGACCCCCCCCCCCCCACACCGCAACCAAACCTAATCTGTGGCAGCCGACCGAGTGATTTCTTCATCGTGAATCGCCTCCGGTTGCTATTGTCTTGATGTTTTGATGCTACACAGGTAAACGATCAACGTAATCCTTGTTTCTTTTTGTTTCGTTAGGTTCGGTTTCATTGACTTGGTTCGGGTTTGCGTTACTGTGGCGTACAGTTGTTTACGGTGATGTACGGTGGGTGTACGGTGCTTGTTCGTATGTATATGTCGCGTGTGTATATTTGATTTGTGTGTCTCGCTGTTTCGGATGCAATCGTGTATGTATATATGCGAGGGTGTGTTTGAATGTCTATATATGTGTGTGTGAAGCCGTGTGTGAGTGTGTGTTTGTGTGTGTTAAATACGGGTAACAGTGTGTGTGTTGTGTGTGTAAAATGTGTGTAACAGTGTGAGTGTGTGTGCAGATGCATATATGGGTGTGGGTGTGTTAGTGTGTGTGTATGTTGTGTGTGTATGTATGTTTAGTATGTGTACGTATGTTTAGTGTGTGTATGAATATATCATGGTATGTGTTTGTGTTAGTATATATATCATGTGGTTATGTATGGTATGTATATAATATAGTATATATACATGTAAGTATGTGGTATGTATATAATATGTACGTATGAATATATATATATGTGATTGGTGCGTGTTAGCATATATATATATATGTATATATATATCGATATGATCTCGTATTGTTGGGTAAATATATATATATATATATATATATATATATATATATATATATATATATATATATATAAGCATGATTTTGCGTGTGTTCGTACATACATGTAACCATGGGTACGTTGGAAGAACATATATCTATATATACATATATATGTGTGAGGTCATGTGTGCGTTGGATGAACATATAGGTATATTGTTTGTGGCGTGAGTGGTTATTCGGTTGGTGTGTGTGTGTATATATATATATATATATATATATATATATATATATATATTTCATGATTAATAATATGGATAGTTGGGTCATAGTTATATATATACAATATATATACATATATTGAATAAGTCACGTATCAAACCCGAACCAACCCTAGATAAATCGGATGTATCGCAATGTTCATTAGATTTATTATAAGTTCACCTATATATTGTTATAGGTGTTTGATCGTTTGGTTTGCTCTCGTTTCTAGAAGCTTGTCATTCTTATTGTTGCTCGTATCAAATCAAGGTGAGTTTCGCGGCCCCGTTTTCACTTTAACTGTTTGCAAACTTGGGGGAAAAGTATGCTCACCCTTTTTATGCTGTGAACTTATTTATTCTTAGGACTGTTTTGTTTACTGTTTTGTAAGTATATATATGGTACATGCATGAGTTGCTGTGTGGTTCTTTATTCACAACTATTTAATTCCGGTGTGGAACCGACGGACAGGTATTGATAGTACTATTGGGCTGACACCCCCACCCTTGTTTGTTAGTATACTAGTTGGAACTAACAGTGGCCAGGAACGGGCCCTAGGGTGAATATGTTCCGACAAGATCTGTGTGTACGTCGTAGGTTTAGTTGTGATGCTCATGTTTACATGTGATATTGCTTGCTTATAACTGTTTACATTATGTCCTACAAAACTATTACACAGCATCAATTATATTTACTATTTAAACCTGCGAACTCACCAACAATATGTTGATCTTTTTGAGCATATCTTTTCAGGTAACAACCATTGAGGATAGCTAGGGATGCTACCTTAGTGATGACCTTATGATTACATTTAGAGTCTGGCCTTGGTGTTTATGACATTATGTTTTTGTTGGATTTATCTCTGTTTATCGTGATTTGTTTACTTGCTCCCGGGCTGTGGGATTTACACTTCATTTGTCTGAATGACTATGTTTGCCGTGGAATTGACTAACTGCGGCACAAGTCTCTATTTGTGTCGGGTGACGCCATGACACGTTGACTTTCATCATTTAATGCATCTCTATTAACTAACAATGTGTTATGACGATCCCATCCGTTACATCCTCGTGTTTCCGCTATGAGCGGGGGTGTGACAGTAAAATATAAGTAAGTGCATTGAAATAGATAACTAGTCTAATTTCATTAGTAATAAACATAGTGATTTCACGATCGAAGCTGACTACATTCATTTGTTTGCCTTCCGTCATGACATACCAACTCGCGACAATGTTATTCGTTTAGAACTATATTGTACCTGCTTGACTTCCAGTCCTATGGGTGGGGCTTGTTAGATCTAGTAGTACTACCCAAGATTTCCTACTAGTTTTCTTAATTAACGATTTAAAAGTGTAAGGACTTTCAATGGTATGTCGCACTATGTTATACTATACACAACTTATAATAGTAAAGCGTTTGTAAAAAGTATGTTGTCTCCCCCAAGTATTAATAATGCAATTCACCCAAGTATGAATGATAACATACACGGAAGCTCAATATAAAATCTTTTTGGATTTTTGAAATTTTGTTATAAAACACACCAAAAGTCTTTTTGAGATGTTTGCATGTATTCAAGCTGAAATTTAAACATAAATATCATGTGCAAGAGGATCATATCGATTGTACGAATACACTTTAGCATATTTTTCATATTTATATCCATTTACTACACACACTATGTTCAAGTCAAGTCAATGATCACGCCTTTAATATTCAATCTTAACTTCATGCAACTACAATCTAGTCAAACTAAGCATTCCGTTCACACTTTTTTTTGCATATCAAGACCTATAACAACTATATAATTAATAAATGACTAAATTTTATAATTGTTTTTCATGGGAGTTAGGTACATTAAGGTTTGCACTGTGTTCTGTAAAGTCAAAGCTAATAAGATCATAAACACTATTTGTCCTCAAGACATACAAGACATCACTAAACTTATCACAATCTTTATAGTGATGGAGCATCAATCAACACATGATTAATATAATCCATTTGGATTTTGCATCAATAATGTTTTTCATAATCAGATGTAATTCAATATATGTAACCGAA
Source organism: Flaveria robusta (assembly GCA_025506415.1). Lineage (NCBI taxonomy): Eukaryota > Viridiplantae > Streptophyta > Magnoliopsida > Asterales > Asteraceae > Flaveria > Flaveria robusta. The sequence continues at coordinate 16,630,158 of CM046473.1, forward strand.
AGTCAAAAACATCATTTCTTTGCTTAGCAAATTTGAAAAGTTCCATCTTATATATTTGATCTAATTCTATACTTTCTAGGGTATATGCATGAATCAATTCATAAATTGAGCTAATGACATCTCTACGATAGTGATCTCGTGACATAAACTAGATGCACCTTACATTCTATATTTAATAGAGTTCTATTTATGTAAACGTACAAACACACTTTGACCTTAGTTAACGTGACAAGTATAATTGTTATTTAGTTTTCATAGTATCCATATCATTCATGAGCAATTAGTTATTGATAATAAATTATTATAATCTTCTCATATGGTCCATTTCATGCTTAGGTATATACAAACTCTAACTTTTTATTATTGTCAAACACATATGTAATGATCATTTAATTTCCAAGTTATTTATACAACAACACAAATTTATTTATTTTATTATGATACTATATCAGCCGCTCTACTATCATCTCCTCTTTTTCACACATGAAAATTATTTTTCATATTTCAATTGTTATAATTTTTTATTTATCAATGATAAAAACTAAAGAGAAAAATAAATCATGCATGAACAGTGTGAAAATGTTTTTATTTTGCAAAGACACAAATATATTTTTTTATAACTTTTCAATCTCCCCTTTTTCTTTGCAATACCTTGAAAAATCTCAATATTCAATTTCAATTAGAAACATTGTTTTGATTCTAATATACATGAGCACAAACAAATTGAATCAAATAAAAAGGGTAAGAAAGCTTGATCATTATGCAATAACACTCTCCTCCCTTTCTGGTGCCTTCGAGCAACCACTCTTAACCATTAGACCTTATTGGCTACCCTTACACAAACATCTATGAAATCAGTTAGTAGGCAAAATCCAAGCCAATTTGGTCTTGGATTGGCCAAATTCATCAACATATGTAACCTTTTGTCGAACAAAGTCATTCTTATTTTCAACATGAGATGGTATGTATGATGAAACAAAAGATAAATTTTGACCATCAGTTTTTACCTTCAAAATTGATCGAGTTTTCGATTCTCTTTCTTAAAAAAAAATATTCTTTTCAAATACTTGTGTGTCAACTATTTGTTTATTAACTTAAGGATAAATTACATTACAATTAGGTTGAATATTTGAAATACCATGTTTTTTATTTCTAGGAACAACGTAATTGTCATTAATTTGGAAACTTTTTTCCAATTTATCCATTATCATTGTGATTTAGACAAACAATCAATTCACTGGACCTTTTGCTTTCTAGATTTTAAAATGGAGCCTTAACCCACATTGGTTCAACCATTGACTTTTGCCTTTTGTTAACCATTTTGATTATCTTTATTTATGTTCAACAATAGGCTTTAGCAAGTAGTAATTCATAAGGCGTTGACCCTCAGCCTTGTTAGAATAGATTTTCATTATGTGTCCTTTGATCACACAATGAAAACAATACCTTCTATCAACACGCATTAGTTGATAATGTACTTTCTATTAACGTGATGTGGAAACTTGACAACTATCATGCTTAGGACCATGAACCTTTAAGTTTTATGAATAATCAACTTTAACATTTGAAGCCTTTTGTTAATTAGCACATTTTGTTCCCACCTTGATTGATTTTACTAGTTTAAAACCTTTAACACTCTTTGTTTGTTTAGTTTGAACAATCTTTTCATATAATATTTTATCAATTCAATAAGGATTGACATATCTAATGGTCGAGTCATCATCATAGAATAATTTGTCACAACCGTTTATAATATAAAATATCATAATAACTAGTTCAATCATCATACAATTATCACAAGTAACATCATTATTTTTCTAAACCTTCAACTCATCAAGTATATAAACTTCCTTAGTCAACACATCTTTAGACATGGGTCTTTTAACATGTACATTCTCCTCATTTTGATCTTAGCCTACACTCTTAGACCGTTAACAATCATTTTGGTCAACATATTCAGATTCATCACAAGTTGTGTAAGTCTTACCATTAACATACTCAAACTTGACTTTACCACCATTAGACTTTGAAGTTTAAGGATCATTTTCTCCTATTGGATCCTTAGCTTTCGACATGGTGGAAACATAACTACTATTATTATCTTCATCAAGCATCAGTGTGTTGTTAACATTCGTAGGAGGAGATACAACATTCAAACCTAGTCATGTTTCTGACATATTAGGAATGTTCGAATTGGTAATGTACTAATGTGACTTAGTACAAAGGTAGACTCTTGAAATACTCAATATCCCTTAGTGACAGTACTCTAAGACTTAGCCAATTCCATACACTTCTTATCATATTCGTCATAAGCAACATCTATATGCATTTTCTAGCTTAGGTACTTTTATTTTCAATTTGTGAATATCTTTATTAGATATTTAAGTTTATCTTTTCAAGCATTTTTAGTTTCTTTTGATTTTCGATTTGCCTAAATCAAATTTTCATTATCACACTTATAGTTTAAGACAATGTCTTGAATTCTATCTAGTTTGCCATTAAGCTCAACATATCTTAGACAATAACTACTAAAGAATAAGAATCTATCTCATGTTCCTTAGTCATTTATGTCGGTTCTAACTTGTTCTTTCCTTGTTTGTCAATTTTAGCGACGAAGGCTTGATTCACTTTAGCATCTTCCAAATGTATGCTCCAATCAAAAGACGTGACATATTGCGCACCATAATCATATGTGATGTAGGTCTTCAATTGATCCTCGGTTTCTCACATTCTATAGAAAAATGTCCAAAGTTGGTACATTTATGACATTTAACTTTAGACTTGTCAAATTCAGTTCTAGATTGACTATTTGCATAGATCTACTACCTCCCAATTCTATTTAAGAACCGCTTTAGCCTCTTATTAAGCATGTTGATATGCCATTGTATATTCGTGTCCTTCAAGTCATTTGGATTAATCTTATCATAATCCTAATGAATAAGATCTATCTAAACAAGCTTCCATTAATGAAACTATCATATGAATTAGTTAAAGATGTTAGTAAAGTGAAGTAATCTTCAGCTCCCTTTGGATGTGGAGAAGATGGACTTTGGAATGATCTAGGGGTTGGAACTAGAGTTGATGAAAAATCATGATAACAACATGATGATTAGATTCACTTAAACTAGACTAAGATCCTGGTTAAGTTTAACTTTTTATTAAGAATACAACACCGCCTATTTACGAAAAAGAAGAAGTCTTTCCAAAATATATCCCGAGAGTCTTAACCTGATCACATCATATAGCTTTCTTCTTTCTATACTTGTTTATAAGCCTGAATCTTTGTTATAGCATCTTCTACTAACATTTTATTAAGGTCATCTTGATTAATGCTTTCTAGATACTAAGGTAGTAAATTACTAAATATTCTCTCATTTATTTCTTGAATTAAATTGATCACATCATATTGTATCAACTATATATCTAGTAATGAACTCATCAGTGTCTCATTCTCCATGTATTTCAACAATACACATTGTTTTTTAAGTAGAACTCTCTGATTTTTCATCAAATTGATTTTTCTATCACAATGCTTCTACAACGCTTCCTATAATTCTCTTTAAGTTATGCAAGCATGATAAGCGTTTTCTTCTTAAGGTCATATGACCTTCTTTCAGATGTGGTAAGCATGGATACGGGTTTGGTGTGTCACTCCAATGCATATGTATGTATGTCGGATGCTTATACTTTTCATTAATGGGGATCCACATACTTGTATCCATGTACAAAACAAACAATTCAAAGGAATCATTCCAATACGAATAACTGGAAGGTGCTAAAAGTTTCGAAGGTTATGTTATTGTACCGATCTTGTTACAGTAGTTCAACAGAATGGAAAGGTTTGAATAATGTGTCATAGTATTATCCTTGGAAAGCCCGTTTTGAAATATCCCTTAAAATTGTTCAAACATTGAATTACACAAGTGTAATTTCACTTACATATGTGTAATTCTGCATTACACATGTGTAATCAACATTTTAGGTTGAAATAAGGGGATAAGTGAAAGTAAAGGGGGTGGCAAGGGAGATTAGGAAGAAAATATATGGGGCACAAGCAAAACTAGGGGTTAAAGAGAAAGTAGGACCTACTAATTTTTCCTTACCTATTGTTTCAGGCTAATTTCTCGTCGAGTTTTGAGCCGATTCTTCAACACCTACAACAAAAAATCAAAAATTTTAACCTTTGAATCACAAGGTCTTCCGTATTACTTTGAATTTTTTGAAGAAATCCACCGGTAGGTTTGATCTAGAAGACGTTACGAGTGTTTCTGTCCAATCAATTTGAAATTTTATACATAAAATCTTCTAATAGAAATTCAAATCAAGATGAACAAGATGAATGAAGAAGATGATGAAAACTTGATGAAATACAACATGAAATGAATCAAACGTCTTGAAATTTAGAGCCAAATGCTCTAATAAAATTGTAGGTCTCGTTAAGGGTCACATATCTTCATGTATATCAATATAAATCCATCAAACACAAAATAAATGATAATTACATTGGTTATCAAGCTCACATGGTATACAAAATCGAATGAACAACAAATGTAAATAGCTTTTTGCTTGTATTTTAGTTATTTATAAGGATTACAAAACATAAATTGTGCAAGTGTTACATACTTCAAAAGCAAACATCTATTTATACTACACAGATTTTCTTGCATGAAAACTATTTAACATCAAAACTTTCTGCTTGAAAACTTTAAGTCCACACATGGAATAAATAAAGTTCTCGCATAGCATATTTTCATTTCCCGAGCCTTTTGGTTTGATCTCTACAATCACCCCCTAGGCTCGATGAATCAAATAATTAGAAGTCTACATCTACACACTTGTAGTCTCCCCCATATCTGTATATCTTCTTCTCAAGAGCCTTGTTGATCAACCATCCGAACTGAGCTGCTACGAAGTGTACTGATTCATTAGTTTCACAAGGACAAGCCTGAAGCCTCATCAGATTATCATTTTTGAAATTAAGCAATTCAATTGGATCAACGATTTTGAATTCTTGATCAACGTAGTAAATCACTACATCTCCTGTTTCTTTCTCGCACTCCCATCGCATTAACTTTGAAAAACTTTTAACAGGTATAGGATCATGGATAGGAATCTTTCTTACTATCTTTGGTAGCTTCTAAACACTTACCTTCATTGAGGTATTTATGTTTGGAGCAATCATTAACTCATCTGATATCACTTTTGACTTGGACGTCTTAAAATTATGAAAGTTGGACTTGCTTTGATGCCATATCATGTTTCCGATCCATTTGGCATTTCCATAGTTTTCGAGTTAAAGAATGGAACTCTACCCATAGAATACAAATCAAATACTCTAAAAGTATGCAAGTTATGCTCATTTTTAAAGTATTCTATGACCCCAACTTTTCTTTGACAAAATATAACTTATTTTCTCCATCGTATCCCCAACTCAAAAATGTGTTTGAATTTCCATAACATGTATCTGGCTTTAAGTATCAAATAAAATGATTCTCTAGTTGAGGGGGAGGTGCTTGAGTCTAGCTGGCTTCCCAATTTGATCGAAAGGGTCAGCTGGAGCATTAGTAAGCTCAACTCTTGAAGAAATAGCTATCTTTCCTTCTTTTAAATGTATATCTTCAAATAAGCTTTGTAGACCATTCCTAGAGATGTTTATATATCTAGATCATCACATGGGCGTAACTCATCTTAAGAGTCTTTAGTAGGACTTTCTTGTTGAAATGCATAAAACTCCTTATTGTACTAAATCTCAACTTTGGGATCAAATGGATTTTAATCCTTTGGATCATCTAAACTAGGTCAGGAGACATTATAGGTTCCAAACTCCCCATAAAGGCTTGTAATAGCACTTGTATCTCCATCATGATCATCATCATCATCTATATCATTTGCTTTCTTATCACCATCATCTCCATCATCGTTACCATCATCATCATCTTCACTTACTTCATAACTAACTTTGTTTAGACCATCATCTCCTTCCTCTTTTTTATTCCTCTCAGATGCTTGAGTTTTTGCCAAGTTTCGTGCAGACATAACAACATCAGTAATAGGCTCAGTAGTTTGCTCCTCGGTTCCGATGTGAAAATGGATTATATATGCTTCGCATTGAATCCCAAGCCTTTTTTAAAGATACGGGATCCAAGCCTAAAGCTTCTTTTGAATTATGGCATTGTTGCCTTGGGCAGGTGTCCTTTGACACTATTTTGTCTTTAAAAAAATAGGGACACTTATCTGTTTCATCGATTTTGCCCAAACTAATTATATGTTCTTCTTTTCAGCTTCCTAAAGCTCATCATTTACCATATACTTTGAATGAAAAATGGGCCTTAAGTCCTCTTGATTTTGTTCATTGTGATCTATGGGACCTTCCAAAGTTACCTCGGTTGATGGATATAGTTATTATGCGGCTTTTGTAGATGATTTCCCTGGTTCACTTGGCTTTATGTGTTATAAACTATGAGTTGTTTTTATGGCATATTAAAAGTTTTTATATCATTTTTTCAAACCCAATTTTCTAGGAAACTTAAAATCCTCTTAATTTATGGTGGTACGGAATTCATCAACAATAATTTTAAACAATTACATGATGAGAATGGCACATTTCATCGTCTTTCTTTTCCATACATGCCACAACAAGATGGATGGTCAAATGGACACATCGCCACATTGTGGAAACGGGATTGGCTATGCTTTTTAAGGCTAATATACGGCCTTCATACTTGGTTCATGCATTCTGTGCTGTTGCTTACATTATCAATCTTCTTCCAACTTTGGTTCTTCAAGGAAGGTCTCCATTTGAAATATTATTTTCTCAAGTGCCAACTTGCCCTATTTTGGTTCATTTGGGTGCCTTGTGCTTCCTTACCTTTGGGGTTACTCCAAACATAAACTATCACGTAGAAGTATTGCCTGTATTTTTCTAGATTACAACTCTAGATACATGGGGTACTATTTTCTTGATCCTTCTACCTCTCCCATGTATGTCTCACGTCATGTTTTTTTTTATGAAAATATTTTCCCTTATGTGGAGAAGGCCTCATCAACAAATCCTGAGATATTATAGTTTATCACTTTTTCTAAAGCTAGAGTATCAATATCTAAACAACACGCCTCCACCACTGTTTCATCTAATGTTCCATCACCACCCCCTAAACTTTGTACCTTGTGCACTGATCCTGGCGCATTATGTACCACTACTATCAGCCCTATGCAGCCCACTAAAACAACTACTTTAGACTCTCATAGCCCACAAACCTTCTTCGGCCCACAAAGTACGTCATCCCCAACCTCTAGCCCAACATCTATCCAACCTTCCCCAAATAAACCTTCGATCACCTCCAGCTGCCCCCGTTCACCTTTCTAGCATACCATCCCACCACTACATCACCACCACCTCCACCCCCACCGCCTCCTCCCAACCTACCCATGCAAACTAGATCCAAATCTAAAATATTTAAAGTCAAGCATAAAGTGGATGTTGCTCATCTATCTTCACATGTATTAAATTTGGTTGTATTTACTTCAATTGATCCTAATTATTTCAAAACTTCTATGAATCACGCATACTTTTTAACCACCATGCGCTTTGAAATGAATTCCCTACACCGCTATTACACTAGGTCTTTAGTGCCACGCTCGAAAGATCAAATGTAGTTGGTACCAAGTGGCTCTTTTGAACAAAATATAATTTTGATTGCGTGATTCATCGGTGTAAAGCATGCCTCGTTGCTCAAGGCTTTAGCCAAATACAAGCGATGGACTATAATCACACCTTTAGTCATGTGGTTAAAGCATCCACTGTTTGAATCATTTTATCCTTCGCTATTATCAACATATGGAAACTTCATCAGTTTGATATTGATAATTCCTTCCTCCGTGGAGTTCTTTCTGAGCATGTATTCATAGAGTAACCTCCTAGTTTTGTTGAAAAAAGTTCCTATATCATGTATATCAACTAAATAACGCATTATATTGTCTAAAGCAAGCTCCGCTTGCTTTATTTCAACTCTTAAGCACATTTCTATTAATAAAGGATTCTGTTGCAGTCATGCCAATACATCTTTATTTGTGTTTCATAAGGACTCTTGCATCATCTACTTACTTGTCTATGTTGATGATATAATCATAATAGGAAATCAAAAGCACACCATCAAATCCTTCATTAGTTAGCTACATAATGAATTGCTATCAAAGACCTCGGTGACCTTAACTATTTCATGGGTCTTGAAGTAACATACACTAATGATGGTTTCTTTCTCTCTTAGTCTAAATATGCTCACACCATTATTGATTATGCTTGAATCAATCAATGCAAGCTGGCTCACAATCACCTTGCCTTAAATGCTTCTTTTACTACCATGCGTAATCCATATCATGATCTGACTCATTATCGGTCTGTTGTTTCTGCCCTTTAGTACTTGACTATTATGCGTCCTACCATTAGTTATGCTGTAAATCACGTAAGCCAATTTTTACAAGCCCTACTATACTTCACTATCGTGAAAAGAATTTTTGATACGTCAAAGGCAATGTTAACTTTGGTCACACCTTCTCTCGATCTAAGTGCACTACTCTCCTTGGCTATACTAATGCTAACTAGGGTAGATGCAATGAGACTCGTTGATGTATGTATGACTACTCTCTTATTTAAGTGGTAATCTTATCTCGTGGTGTGCAAAGAAACAACCAACCATTGCCCGCTCCAGTTGTGTGTCTAAATACCATGCCATGGCAAACATGACAGCCTAACTTTTTTGGATTGCTCACTTGCTTCAAGAACATTAAGCAATGACTCCTAAGCACCCAATGATTTTATGTTACAATCAAAGATATTTTGGTCTTCGAAGAAAAGAATGCTTCCGAAGTACTGAAGTCTGCAGTGGATGCAAAAACTTCTGAGGGTTTAGTCTGCAAAACTTCTGAAGTTGTAAAAACTTCTGAAGCATTGAATACCATTTCTAGTCTTTCCAAGTTGGCATGGAAGATGAAGGAAGGCCAAATGACTGAAGTTTTCTCATCATCAATAGCTCAGGATCCCCAATGCTTAAACATAGGATCCATAACTGTTGATTTATCTTCTGTTAATGAACCCAAGACAAGCAAGGCTTGGGTCTCCAAATGTAACTAACGATCTCTTTCTATGCAGGAACAGCTCAAGACTAAAAGGAATGTATGGATCATTGGTAGTGGCTGTTCCAGGCACATGACAAGCAATGGCTCCTTGCTGCAAGCTTTGAGTAGTTTGATGGACGGCCAGTTGCTTTTGGAGGAGAATCTGGTGGTTACATCACTAGAAGGGGGAAGGTCACAAATGGTAAGCTCAGCATTGAGAAGGTAAACTTTGTCAAGGAGCTTGAGTACAATATTCTGAGTGTATCTCAATTTTGTGATCAAAAGCATAACATGTTTTTCACTGAACATGAGTGTATCGTTCTCAAGCCTGGGGTGGTCATTCCTCTGGAGCATATCCTGCTCAAAGCCCCCAGGAAAGGGAACATGTATAAGATGGATTTGCAAGAAACCTCGCTTTCTGGAGAAGTTTCCTACTTTCTGTCTAAAGCCAATAGTGATGAGTCCTTCCTCTGGCATAAAAGGATGTGCCATGTAAACTTTAAGAACCTGAATAAATTAATTAAGAAGGATTTGGTAACTAGAATGCCAAAAAAAGAGTTTGCAAGTTATGACCATTGTGTTGCATGTCTGAAAGGAAAGCAACACAAAGCGTCTCACAAGCCAAAGGAAGAAAACTCCATTACTACCCCCTTCACTTGTTACACTTGGATCTGTTTGGCCCCACAAGTGTAATGAGTTTAGGAAAAACTTCATATTATCTTGTGATCACAGATGACTTCACAAGATACACTTAGGATTTCTTCCTTAGAACTAAGGATGAGACTCCTGAAATCTTGAAATCCTTCATTTTGAAGATTGAGAATCAATCTGATCACAAGGTCAAGATCATAAGATGTAACCAAGGAACAGAATTCAAAAATCATATCCTTGATTCATTTTGTGAGGAAAAAGTTATCATAAGATATCCTTGCTCCCAGGACTACTTAGTAAAATGGTGTTGCTGAGAGGAGAAACAGAACACTTAGTGAAGTTGCAAGATCCATGCTGTTTGACTCTAAACTTCCTATCACCTTCTGGGCAAAGGAAGTTAACACTGCCTGCTATGTGCAGAACAGAGTTTTAGTTGTCAAGACTCATGGTAAGACTTCTTATGAGCTGTGGCACAAAAAAAAAAGCGTTCATTGGTTTCCTTAGATCATTTCGTTGTTCTTGCACCATCTGAATACCAAAGATCATCTCGCCAAATTTGCAAAGAAATCAGATGATGGACACTTCATTGGATACTCTTCTTAAGCTAAGGCTTATAGAGTATACAATCTTAGAACTAGAGTAATTGAGGATTCCGCCAATGTGACTTTCAATGAACACACCCGAAGTGTGAAGGTTTCTAGTCCTGATTGGCTATTTGATCTTGATTTAGTTACCAACTATTTTAACAAATCTTGTGAAAATGTTTCAGGATCTACAAGTAACTTATCAATAGGAGATCCTGACCCAAGATTTGAGCTATGAAGACCCATCATGAATACTACTTCATCTCCAATGGTAACTAAACCTGTAGGTGGAGATCCTATCAGCACAACAATAACAATTCAACTGATACATTTGAGGTGCCTACAAATTCCAACTTAGAGGCACAAAACTCAAATCAAGGACCATCCAATGTAGGAGGACGTGGAGATGGGTGATTCTGACCAAGAATTCCATGATACTAAAGTGGTATGAGACAGTCACAATACCTTGTTCAACATGGTTTCAAGAGACATACCATTGACAGTACACTTTCCTCAAAGGAATAGGGAATGACTTGATCTAGTTCAAGTTTATGTAGATGACATCATCTTTAGGTCACCTAATCCAAGTCTCTTCTAAGAGTTTGAGAAGCTGATGACTAATGGATTTGAAATAAGTGCCATGGGGGAACTTAATTTCTTTCTAGGAATTCAAGTGAAGCAGGTGGACAATGGTATCTTCATAACCAGTCCAAGTATGTGCAAGACATACTAACTAGATTTCATCTAACTGGTTGTAAGGTTGCCAAGACTCTCAAATCAAGAAACCACTTTCTAGGTCGTGACCTTGAGGGGGAGTGTGTTGATAAACACCTCTACAGGGCAATGATTGGGTCTCTCATGTACCTCACAGCTAGTAGGCCTGATATCATGTTTGCCACATGCATCTGTGCAAGTTATCAAGCCAACCACAAGATGTCTCACCTACTTGTTGTGAAGAGGATACTTAGATATCTCAAAGGTGCTCCCAAGCTGGGACTTTAGTATCCAAAGTGTTCTGACTTCAATCTATATGCATATACAGATAGTGACTATGGTGGCTGCAATATGACTGCAAAGTCTACATCAGGAGGATGTCAGTTCCTTGGTGGAAGTATAGTCTCATGGCAATGCAAGAAATAATCATGTGTGTTTGCATCAACTGCTGAAGCTGAATACATTGCTGTTGCAATCTGTTGTGCTCAAGTGCTTTGGATTCAGAATCAGATGCTGGACTATTGATTTAACTTCAAGGAGACTCCCATCCACATAGACAAGAACAGTGCTATCACTATTACAGAGAATCCTGTGTAGCACTCCAAGACAAAGTACATCAATATCAGGTACATTGGATAAGAGATAATTTTGAGAAAGGCTTGATAAAACTGATCAAAGTTAACACAAATGAAAAATATGCTGATATGTTCACTTGCATTTGATGAACAGAGATTTAAGTATCTAAGATCAGCTATTGGGATGATTAACTTTGAGTAGATTTTCTTAAATTAATTTCAGAATTATTTTCTAAAATATGTATCTTTAATGTTGTCTATTTCATCACACATATAAGCCCAGTTATCTTGAAAGAAAATTTTTCTAATTGATATTCCTTAGACTTATAAGAATTTGAAGTATAATTTCTTTTGAAAGACATTAAAAATAACTTCGGAAGAAACTAGTGTCTTCAACTCCAATAAGTGAATTACCTTCGGAAAAAATTTGAGAAATATTTTTCGAAGCTTAAAAAACACTTATATGAATTCAAAAACAATTTTCTTCCGAAACAAATTGGTCTCGGAAGATTTACTCCTGAGTAAAACTTCTGATACTTAATGACTCTCAAAACAAACTATACTTCGAAAGCAAATTTTCTCTTAGAAAATTTCTTCCGAAGCTAATTCTTCTAACTCTAAGAAAAATATCTTCCGAAGCCAAAATTGGCTTCAGAAGTTTTTTTATAAAACTTCCGAAGACAAAATACCTTCGGAAAATTTTTAACTTTTAAGAAAACTACATTTTTGGGCATCCTTTTCATAGGTGCGACCGACATTTGGATTTCAAAGTTTATCCTTAACACATTAACTTTGTTTCTAATCCATTTCATATATATACACTCAACGGTTCCCCTTCACACTCTATCTCCTTCATCTACAAATTTCTTAAACCTAAATTCTCAAAAACAACCTTTGTTCTTACCTTCCTTCACCCTAAAACAACCTCAAAATGGCCAACCTTAATTGCAGGATCAACCTGATTTTTTCATGCATCTACATAGGCAACATAATCTGGTTGCTCTGTTAAACTCTAAGAAAGATTCTGGCTTCTTAGAGATTTGCCGCTTCTTATCTCTGTTGAACTACTTCACCTCCCTTACTATTGATCCTCCTCTCTATGAGAATCAACTTTTGGATTTCTAGAGAACCTGTCCAGAGGTCACCATGGACGGGAGAAGGAACTGTCTGCCACAGTGCAAGGGAGGAAAATCTTCATCACTCCAGCTTCCATAGTCGTTCATCTCGTGCTGGATGATGCAGAGGGTGATTTGTCCTTCCCCAAATCTGTTGTTAATCATTCTTTTAGTAAGATGAGCTATGAGGGGGACTACCCAGTAAGAACCTTTAGGAAAGGGAAGGTCTCCTCCCAGTGGAAGTACCTCCTTCATGTGGTCATTCACAGTTTTGCCAACAAACACGGAGGATGGGACCAAATTCCCAAAGACCTTTCCTACATAGTCCATGGAATGGTTCAGGGGGTCAAGTTCAGGTATTCACAATTTGTTATACTAATTTGCTTGTTAACTTGGACTCATTGGAATATTGCATGTTCCCTAAATATTTCCACCACATTCTTAACTATGAACTGCGCTCACAATTAATGGGAACAGGTAATGTTCTTAAATTGGGACAGATGAAGCCCGCATCTTTAAAAAAATGAGAAAACCTATTGTGGGATTCTCTGGGGTAGAAACAGCCCTTGCCCGTAAAATGTTAGAGCTCATTGCTTAAGGTGACAAACTAGCAGCACCAGCTAGTGTTGAGCCGACACCTTCTATCTCTCAGCAACCCTCTCCGCCTCAAATAACCATCAACTACAAAAGAAAATTCAAACGACCCTAAACAAGCTACTCAGCCTGTGTAGGCCCCCATATCACCACCCATACAGGTGGAAGTGGACACTGGAGCTCCCACTTCCCTTGAGTAGCAAACCACTCCCATTTCACAAATGATCAGTTCTGAGGTTCCTCATGCTAAGCCTGATGAGCTCATCACCCCAACAGCCTTAAGCATTCACTTAGAATCTCAAAACTATAATGAACAACTTTCAGGGGAAAGTTACCATCCCATCCGTTGGATCTCAACCAACCCATTACCAACCTGGACTTCTATGATGATGAAGACATGGGATTCAGTGAGTACCATGAGTCTGTCTTCTCCACCCTTGCTCAAGGAGAGATGAGTGCTCCTGCTTCTCCCATGTCTAGCCCACATCATCCACCCCAAACCGAGGTGGATCTCCCTGAACAAGTTTAGGTGGTCCATATGGAAGAAGCTCTCACTTCAGCAAGTAATTACATCTTTAAGATCTCAACCATGGCAACCCAGCCCCTTGACACTTCAACTAAAGCTGTCATGGAGCAAAGGAAACCCAGTAGCCAAGAATAATATGCTGGTGATGAGGAAGAAGACTTTTGTCCTATTTAGTTTCTAAGGTTAGTCACCTGGAATCTCAGGTAACTGCCTTGCAGAAAAAGGTCAATAACCAGCAACTTAAGATCACGAATCTCAAGAGCAAGTTAGCTGAGAGACCACCAAGACAAACTCAACCAGGTGCACAAGAACCTGTGGAAGTGGTGGACTTAACCTCCAGCTCACCTAGGCAAGTGGGTGATGCTACCAAAAATGAGGAGAAAGTTCCTTCAACCATAGAACCTGGAAGTTCTGTCCAGAGGATGGACAATGAGGTTTCACCACCCTCACTTACAGTTGTCCAGACTCAACAACATCCTCAGGCTCACACTGATGTGGAGGCCATATTACAGGAACTATTTGAGGAAGGAATTCCAAGGGCCATGTCTACCCCATCCTACCCTTCTGAAAATCCAATAGTGGGATGGTGGTATGATGCTGCAGGAAAGGCCTTGGTGCTCTCAAGGTCTCAAGTGTAGAAAGAAGTCTTCAACTATCAAACCCTGAGATTCTATGAGAGTTTCTCTCTAGTTGATCTGTCGCTTGTCAATCCAAGCCAAAATAGATAGGCTGGCAGATTAGCTGAGATGATTCAAGAATGGGTGCTGCAGGAATTCAGAAGCATATAAAAACTATATAGATAAAGGATAGCAGGGAAAATTGTTGGTCAACTGGATAGTGAGGCAGACCCTAAGATTAGCTTCGAAGGGGAAACCTTGGTTGAAGGCCTAGTAGTGGACCCTGTGAACCTTAAGACAGGATCTACCTCAGCACCTAGTACCCTCAGTGAAACACTTGCTAGTGAAGATGTATCACAGCCTCTCCCTGGCCAGAGCTCAAGCTCAGTACAACCATCAGAAGGCCAAAGCTCTCTCCACCCTAAGTCATACAAGCCAACAATTGACAAAGGGAAAAGAAAAATGACTCGTAAGGAGATTGAGGAGGAGAAAAGGGAGAGGAAGAGGAAGGCTAGGGGAGAGAAAATAGGAGAAATCCCAAGCTTCATGCAAGCTGCAATCAGTGCTGCCCACAGCCCTAATACTCAAAATGATGAGTTAAAGACAACTAGATTGAATTATCTGGGATTAAGGAATTTCAACATTGATGAACTCGTCTCTATCCCCTTAGCAAAACTGAATGAACTGACTGACACAGAGTTGTCTAAAGAGAGGAAGGAGGTTGAGGCTGCAGAACTGCTACTCAAGAATAAAGAAAAAAGAAAAAGAAAGAAACTTTACAAAGCTCCTGTCCTCTCTCCAGTTCAAGAAAGTACTGAGAAAAAGACTACGGCTGTAGAACAAGAACAAACTTAGATAGACAGAGAACAAGAGAGACAAAAGATGATAACCTATCTAAGTACCACACGTCTCTATCAGGCAGCAACTCTTCACCTTCTCTCATTTGAATACATTGAGTTTGAGTACCTCAAACAGCTGGAAGAAGAAGCTCAAACCAAAAGAAAAGTTGCAAAGAGGAAAATGAGAGAGGAGGCTACTAAATCAAGAGCCACCTTCAGAGCACAAGAAAAGAAGTCTGCTGATAGACAAAAGATGGTGAGCTTCTTGAAGCTGTATGGGTTCTTCGAAAGAAGACTTGGTCCTATGTCTCTATCCATCATGGATGAGCATATCAAAAGGATCAAGCAGAAGATTAAAGTAGGTCAGCTAGTTAACTTGCATTCTTCACCTAGTTAGGCTGTACCTGAAGTTAAGGTGAAGGTTGAACCCTAAAAGACAACACAACTTGATCAGGTTGCTACATCTAAGCCAACTTCATCTTCTGACCCACAGCATGGTTCTAAACCTCCTACTTCTAAACATATGGAGGAAAGGGACCTAACTGAGGAGAATACAGAAAGATCATCTGGTGCTGTTGGCCACTCTCCTTAGTTAAATTATAGAAAGAGGAAAAGGATGGCCATCAGAAGGGACAAGAGAAAGAAGAAGAAGTCCAAGGCATCAACCTCTGTACCTCAGGATGAGTTGAGGGTGCTGAAGAAGAGGCTGCTCAACTAACTCCTTCATAAGTAGAGCCTCTTGCAGTTGGAAGACTCATTCTATCCAGGAGCTTTGTTGCAAATCCAGATAGATGGTATGTCATTAGAGATCAAGGAGGTCAAGATGTCTATCTCTTGCAAGACATGTTTGATCTTCCTTTGCATGATCTCTATGACATGAGAATATACTATAAGAGTCTGAGAGATCCTGAGCAATTCATGAAGAAAGACATGGTCTTGATTATCATTAGAACTGTCAACTTCTAAGTATCCTTCTCTGTTTTGGTAGCATTAGCATAGGGGGAGTTTGTAAGGTTATACTTGAAAGGCTGATTCAACCAAAGTATCCAAAGAGCTTCCTGTTTGCATGCATGTGCATTGAAGAAGTTACTTCGGAAGTTTTACACTTCTCATAAGAAATATTCTAAGTGTAAAATCTTCCAAAGCCAAGACCAAAATCTTTCGAAGCCAAAGATGAAGTCTTCCGAAGCTTAGAAGACAAAGTCTTCCAAAGAAGAGATAGAATACTGATTTCTTCCGAAGACAGCGAAGACATGCTTTCTCCGATCAACTTTTTCAGAAACCTAACCAATTTTCGCTGTCACTCTGAAGACACCAACTTGTACAAGTTCGTGAAAAGGTCCATGCTTTAGTAAATTGTAGATTATGGTCTGATGTCTATAACTTTCTACTTTGTACCTTTTATCCTTTGTGTAATATATTATGATGTGTGCTATGGCATGTCATAGTCACATGTCAAAAGGCAATTTGCCTTTTGACTTTACATTGATGTTGTTGTCTACATTAGTGTATCCAGCTGGCCTTCAAGTATGTCCGGCTGTAGGATGTAGAATAAAGTATCTCAGGGTCTTGTATTTCTAATTATCCTTTGTAACTCTTATAGTAGAACTTGAGAGCAATATACAACATTCTTGAAAACCATATCACTTGTTCTTGTGTTCTTTACTTTAAGTTCTTAGTTTCAAGATAGTCGGTTTATTATTTGATCTTGTAAGTGTTATCTATTAGTTCACTCTCCAAACAACTTGTGAAACTGTTGCATTGACCTCCCCAACCTGTCTTGCAGTTTCTCAAACCAATGGAAAGTTTGATTGGTCATACCAAATGGAGATATTAGATATCAAGCTATCCACAGCTTTGCTGGTAGAAATAAAAGATGGTGAAGAGAGAGTTGAGAAATTTTTGTTTGCTAAATTTGTATCTAGAGATCTGCTTGATGGTGTATTTGCTTAAGAAGAGGTAGTCAAGAATAATGATAATGTGCTTAGCAAATCTGCTGTTGAGACTACTCCAGCACAAGAAATGAAAACTAAAGATGAACAAGAAGGAAGTAAAGAAGAAGCTGTTGAGAACATTGCAGCAAATAATGACGAAAAAGCCATTGTTGTTAAGAAAACTCCAGCACTTGCTCATTCTGATGTGATTAATGTTGTTGAGATTACTTCAGCAACTGAAGTAGAGAAAAAAGATGTTCTAAAGGCATTAATGGAGAAAGAAATGTTAGGAGAATCTACAACAACTAAAGAAACAAATGAGGTATACATCAATCTTTGTACTAGTTCATGTGTTGAAAAGATTCTAAGATATAGAGTTCACAACGAGCACTTGATTTTAGAAGTTGAAAAAATTCAACATCAAGCTCAAAAATATAAAGTAGATGAAAAGAGTTTTAAACAGAAAATAGAAGGTTTAAACAAATCAATTTATCAATCAAAATTAAATCTTCATGATAAAGAATGTAAAATCAATGATTTGACTTCACGAAATAATGATCTAGCTTTGGAAATTAACAAACTCAACAGTGAACACTTATCAGCGAAACTAGCAGTTGAGAAGTTTGAGTTATCTTCAAACATGGTTGAAGGTATAATCAAGTCACAAATGACTCAAAAGATTAATGGTCGTAAAAGTGTAGTTGGATATTCTAATATTACACCACCACTTAATAATGATTATACATGTTTACCTTCATCTATTACAACAACAGATGAAGAATTGAACTATGGATTGGGTTTTCAATCAACTTTTGACTTAAAACCATCAATCAACATTCCATTGACTGTTAGTCCTATCACAAAAATTGAAATTAAACTCAATGATGATTATTCTTGAAGAAAATGTGAAGATAGATAGTTTGGTTGAAGAATGGGAAAGTGATGATGAAATAGTTTTTCAAGATAATGACAATAAAAATTGTAATGAAAAATCATCTTGTAAATCATCACAAGTTATTAATGAAAAGTTTGATATTTCAGTTTCTAGAAATGCTTGTTCTAAAATGTCAAACAAACAACAAAAATTAAAAGCAAAAACTATTCATAAAAATAATGAAATAAAACAGTTTACATCATAAGTATCTGACTTGAAAATTGATTTCAAGAACAAATTTGTTTCTAAAGGCAATATAAATAAGGAATATTATATCTTTAAAGAAACAAATGCTTGTTTATTTAAAAATAAAACTCCTAATGCTGCTAACCCTTTGAAACAAGATGTGTGTAGTTCATTTGATAAAGAAACTGGTCCAATTCCAGTAAAAGTATCTCAAAAGGTTAAAGTTACTGTTCATGCCTCATCGGCCTTAGTTCATAATCAAATGTTGAAAAAAATACCTCAATTCTTTAGAGTCAGCTAAGAATGTTTTTTATGATAGAAAGAAACGAGAGACTGTTAAAGAATCACAAGGCCAAAGATATACTAAATCCAGATTTTATGATAACTTTGGTGGTTATCATAAATAGTTCAAGAAAAATACATGAGTGCATAATGTGTATCATAAATCGTGTTTTATGTTTGTAGAATGTCAGACCATAAAACTAGAAATTGTATTCATCAACATCAAACTACAAGCAAGCAAAGATTTCATAATTCTATTTCACATAATAGAAAAAATTTGATTTTAAATGCTAGATTTAATAAGTATAAAAATCATTCAAATATTTGTGCTCATAAATAAAATGTTTTGATAAAATCTTATTTGAATAAAGGAAATTCAATTAAGAAATCTTCACATGTTGATGAAAACAATTACACTCCGGTGCAAAGTACTTTAAAAAAAATTGTGAACACATTGATTAGACAAATTCAAAAATGGTAGGTTAAGGAAAAACAATTAGAACATGATATTGTTGGATATTATGTCTTCAATGATAAAAGAGATATTATTCTGAAGTTTGTATCATATGTGGATGATAATAATGTTCTCAAGCCAACAATGGCTTGGGTTCCAAAAATTAACTAAATTCATTAATATGTGCAGGAACAACCAAGGCATGTCATCAACAGTGTATGGCATGTTGATAACTGTTGTTCTAAACACATGACACGTAACATTTCACTGTTAAACAAGGTTCAACCTTACAACGGTGGTTATGTTATTTTTGCTGGCGATAAAGGAGGAAAATAGCACAGAAAGATACAGTGACAAATGGTGTGTTAAGCTTTGAAGATGTAAGTTTTCTCGAAGAATTAAAACATAATTTTCTAATGGTTTCTCAAATATGTGATAAACAATATTCAACACACTTCACATATAAAGAATGTCTCATTCTAAAACCCGGCTTCACAATACCAAATTATTGGGTTTTGTTGAGAACTCCGAGAGACAGAAACACTTACTTTTTAGATATGAATGGGTCACATTCATTTGTAACAGCGTCCTGTTTCTAATCAAAAACCTCGAAGAGTGATTCCATGCTATGGCATCGTCATTTTGCACATGTAAACATAGAGAACATGAATACATTGGTTAGAGAAATCATGTTGTAGGCCTACAATTGAAAAAATTTTATCTTATTGAACATTGTCTGTCATGTTCAAAAGGCAAACAACGCAAACTTACTCATAAACCAGTTAATCGTACTAGAATTGAATCAATCCTTCAATAGCTACACATGGACTTGTTTGGTCTTGTAAATGTCTTGAGTTTGGGACGTCGTGCATATTGATTAGTCATTACCGATGATTTTTCCAGATTTACTTGGGTTTATTTTTAACAACAAAGGATGAGAAGCATCATTTGTTGATAAAGTTCCTGACTCTAGTGGAAAATCAGACTGATAAAACCATCAAGTGCATCAGAAGTGATAATGGAACAGAGTTTTATAATCATATTTTGAATGAATTATGTGATTCAAAGGGCATAGCGAGACAATTCAGTTCTACAAGAACTTTACAACAAAATGGAATTGCTGATAGAGGAAATAGAACATTGATTGAAACAGCTCGAAGCTGCTAAATTACCTTCATTCTTTTCGGTTGAAGCAATGAATACTGCTTGTTGTGTTTAGAATTGTGTTCTAATAAATAAACAAAAAAATATGACTCCTTATGAAATATTCTTTAAACATAAACCCAAAGTCAAATACTTTAACACATTTGGATGTTGTTGTACTTTATTACACACATTTGATTCAAAATCAAAATTTGATAAAAAAGTAGATGATTGTTATTTTGTTGGTTATTCAGCTAACAAAGTAGCATACAGAGTTTATAATAAAAGAACAAAACAAATTATTGTGTCATTTGATATAGATTGGCACAAATCTAACAAAACAGATATAGGATCTGCTCCTTCTTGGATATATGATTATGCATCAACGTTTGAAACTTTTAATTATTCTTCTGTTGTGTCTGCATCTACTCAACCTTTGACATCAACCATTCAAGATGCATTGTCTGATGAAGTTGGACCTATTTTATTTTCAACTAAAGGAAAATCTTCAGACATAATTTCTTCTTCTACACAATCAGCTGTTCAACCATTTGATTCTGATCTAGATCATATTTCTGAACCTGAATTGAATCTGGTTGATCCAGTAGTTGAACAACCTACGCAGGATTCTAATCCAAGTTCTTCATCAACACAAGATGTTCCAATTGATCCAATTCAAATTCCATTTGAAGATTTATCTATTGATAATGATATCACTCAAGAGGAACAGATTGTCTATAAACCAGAAAGTGGGAATATTATTGAAGAACATGTTGATCACATATCCAATCTAGACGAAGTTATCTCTGAAGATATCATTCCTTAGTTGAGAATACATAAAGATCATCCTACTAAAGCAATCTTTGGTCCATTATCACAAGGTGTTAGCACTCAAAGTCAATCAGAAGCAATCAATACATGTATACTTGCTTTATTTCTCAAATTGTGTCGAAGAATATTGAAATGGCATTGAAAGAGAATAGTTGGTTTGAATCCATGCAAGATGAGGTAATGCAATTTAAGAAATTAAATGTTTGGCATCTTTGTGAGCTACCAAAAGATAAGCTGCCGATCGGAACAAAATGGATCTTTCGCAATAAAATGGATGAAAAAGGTGTTATTAGTCGCAACAAGGCCAGACTTATTGTACAAGGATTCAATCAAATTGATGGTCTAGATTATGAAAAGGTTTATGCTCCAGTTGCAAGACTTGAAGCAATACGTATTTTTCTGGATTATGCTTCATATATAAACTTCATGGTTTATTAGATGGATGTCAAAACTGCATTTTTGTATGGAGAAATGAAAGAGGAGACCTATGTTTGTCAACCATCTAGTTTTGAGGATCCTGATCATCCTGACTATGTTTACAAGTTAGATAAAACGCTCTATGACTACATCAAGCATCTCGTGCTTGGTATGCCATAAAAACTGAACATTTGCTTGCAAATGGTTATACAAGGGGTGCTATTGATCAAAATCTTTTTTTAAGGAAGACCGGTGAAGATATAATCCTTGTCCAAATTTAAGTTGACAACATCATATTTGGTTCTACCAATGAAGAATTGTGTAAGGAGTTTGAAGCTGTGAAGAAGAAATTTGAGATGACTTGTCTCGGTGAAATATCATTTTTCTAGGAATCCAAGCTAAACAAGATGATCATGGTATTTTGATTCATCAAAAAATATGTCAAAATCATTTTGGACAAATACAAATTTCGAGATTTCAAGATTCCAAGATTGCACCAACTCCGATGTCTTCTCGTCCTACTTATCTCTTGATACTTCTTGTGAAGACGTTGATCAACATTTATATCGATCAATGATCGGATCATTGATATATCTCACTACTAGCAGACCAGATATCATGTTTCTTGTCTATCTGCGTGCATGATATCAATGTAATCCAAAAAAGTCTCACCTGAAAGTTGTCAAGCAGATTTTCAAGTATCTCAAAGGCCAACCAACACTTGGGCTTTGTTATCCTAAAAATTCTGAATAGAACTTCTATGCTTATACTGACAGTGATTATTGTGGTTGTAATTTGGACAGAAAATCAACAACATGTAGATGTCAATTTCTTGAAAATAGGTTGATTTTGTGGCAATGCAAAAACCAGCATACTATTTCCACATCCACCTCAAAAGCTAAATACGTGGCTCATGAAGCTGGTGTTCTTAAATTGTTTGGATTCAACAACAACTTCTTGATTATGGTTTTAACATTTACTTTACTAAAATTTGGTGTGACAATTCTATAGTGCTAAACATTGTAAGAAATCCTATTCAATACTAAAAAAAAACATATTGACATCCGAATGCATTTTATCCTTGATTGCTTTGATTGAAAACTTAGTTATCTTGAACAAGTAAAATCATATGAAAATGTTGCTGACTTGTTTACCAAGGCATTTGATCATTTTCAATTTGACTTTCTAGTCAAGTCATTGGGAATGATTAACTTTGCTTAATTTTACCACTATTTTCACCAAAAAAATATTTTTCAGTGTCTTTGTTTGTTAAAATTGTAATTTTTTTTAGAGTATTCATAATTTTAGGGGAAGAAAATTTGAAAATGCATTGAAAAATAATTTTGGTTTAGGGGGAGAAAACATGAAAATATAATAAAAAATATTTTGATTTTTAGTAATTAAATTTTGAAATTTGAATTTTCTGGACAAGTAGAAAATGATAGTATATTTTTTGATATTGATAAAATACATAAAAATGCTTAAAAAGAACTAACTTGATTGTGTTTGATTTATTGATATGTTCTATCTTCAAGATTGGAAAGATGTATAAATTATGATGTCCTTAATGTAAATCAATCATGACTGAAGAGGGTAACAGTTCACGAGTTTGTGGTAACAATGACTTCTACTAAAACAAACCAAGAGATAAATTCTTGTCATACTCAAGCCAGTCATTTTTTGATCAAGTGATTGTCATAATATATATATATATATATATATATATATATATATATATATATATATATATATAAGGGAAGGATCAAATGAGAACTCACTTTTTTTGCGAGAACTCTATAACCAATGTTAGCCACTAGTTTTCAATGGCAAAATGGTAAATAATATAAACATAATATAAAAAATTATAAAACAAAAAAAAGATGAAAATGAAAAAACTAAATACACAAAAATGTTTCTCTCATTTCTCTTTTTAATAAAAAAATAAAAAAATTTTAAAAAAATAAAAAAAAGCTTGCTTTTTTTCGAAATTTGTTTTACACATGTGTAAAACCAGATTTACACATGTGTCAAACCAGATTTACACATGTGTATAACATGATTTACACATGTGTAAATAATATGTTGGTATTTTTTAAAAACAAATATATCAATATGGTAGTCGTTGAAAAGATAAAAAAATACTAAATTTTATGGTGCAATTTTTTTGAAAAAATAATGTCGTGAAAAAAAGTTATGAACGTTTTAAAAAAAATATGGAAATGGCATGTGAGTTGCATGTGACTTAATTTGTGTGGCTAAGATTGGTTAATAGAGTTCTCACAATATAGGGTGGTTCTCAAGATAACCCTACCCTATATATATATATATATATATATATATATATATATATATATATATGCATACTTATACAATATGGAAAAGACAAAAAGTGAAAAGTAAGAAATGTCAAAAAGAAGAAAATAGTAAAAAAAAAATGCAAAACGAAGCCAAAAGGACATATAGGAATAAAAGATGCCAACATACGCAAAATAAAAGATATGTCAAAGACATACATACTATATGCTAAATATTTTACAAATTTTAGAATATCTTCTGATACCGTAGACAAAATCAAAAAACAGGGCATGTAAGTCTGAATTGACATATAAGTACTAAACATCTTACGAGGGCAAAACATAAGTCCGAATTGACATATAAGTACTAAACATCTTATGAGGGCAAAACATAAGTTCGGATGGCAGTTAATAAGTCCTAAAACTTGTTTATATTCTGTGTTCGGAAACGTTTCTCAAGTTAGTTATGCTCTATTAGATATAATAAGAAAATATATGCTTATGATGTCATTAATCAGAAATGACAGGTTTAAGTACAAACTTTCAAAAAGATTGAGGTGACTTGAACGCCTCAAAACTTTTCAAGTATGGATAACTGTTATACAAATTTTGTGATTGTGTAATTCTTTGATTTCATAAAGTTATAGAAGACATGATAAAATCACAATTTATATGTTTTTATAAATTTTGATGTATGAATTTTATATTGATAACTAAACTCAAAATAATTAAGCTGTGATTATTGCATGAATATATAAATAATCAATTTCTTAATAAATATGATTTTACAGCAGAAAATTCATAAAAAATACTTATTTTATATTCAGTTAAATTTTTTAGAATTTGGTTAGATTTGTAGAAATTAAAATACAAACTTTCAAAAAGATTTGTTTGTTTTGTTTTGATTCATAAATAAAAATGAATTTATCCGGTGAAAATTAATCCCTTAGGTAAATATATAAGTCAAAATTAAGAATAATTAAATAAAATTGAAGAAAATTTTTGAAAAAATTTAAAAAAAAATTCAAACAAAAAGTGAACTTATCGCGTGAGAAAAGTTCAAACCATGTGAAAAGTGCATTTCATACGAAAAGGTCATCTCATGCAAAAAGTGTGACTTCTTGCACGAAAGTCAGAAGGATATAAAAGCAACAGTTGTACGAATAGAAACTATTCGCATCGAACAACTATAATTCTATTTCAAAAATTTTCGGAGTGGTGGATCAATTCTAGCCTGATACATACATTCATTGTGGTCGCCTATTGACTACTTAGAGTTTGTTAAGTTAAATTGATGTTTATTGATTGGATTAATGGGTGTTTAATACCAAAACTTAATGGACAAAAACATCTAGAATTGAATAAATTAATCATATTAAACAATACAAACCTAATCGACTCTAAATAAACTTGTTTCAATAGTTAAAACACTCTGAAAAGGCTTGAATTGAAATCTGAAAATTTGAAGTTATCACGTGTGAAAAGTTACAAAGTTCATGAACAGAAGCGAAAACTGTCAAAAGCACATGAAACTTCTCGCATTAGAATATTTAACTATTCGCGCAAATAGTTGATTTTGGTCAAAATCTGTTTGTGCGAAAAGTAACTTGTCGCGCGAGAAGTTGACAATAAATGAAACATATCACATGCAAACAATTTATCTTTTCTCGCATAAAGTTCAAAAATTCTGAAATTTTATCTAAGCGTGAAATTTTTTAACTTTGATATATTGATACTGATCAATGTTTGTTCATTTTAATTTTAGATGGCGAGACAAATGGTTTTTAACAAAAACTATAATGTTGTGGCATATCTTGGTGATGTAGTAGATGATAAGGCGTTATTCAGATCACTTATAGACGGGCTAAAGACTTCATGCCTATTTCACGCCATTACAGCCAACCCGACTATTTACACTGACATTCTCGATTAGTTCTAGCTATCTGCAGCAAATGAGAGAAAGGCAAGAAGGTTATCATTACTGCATAGGTGATCAACACTATCTTACTATTGGAAGACCAGCCTAATGCTCCTATGAAGCTAGATGATGATGTTGCACGAGATTATTTACTGAGGATGGGATATGATCACAGACATCCATCGCTGGAGAAGAAACATTTACCTCCATTCTGGAAGTATCTGTTCCGCGTGATTGTACACTGTTTGAGTAACTTGAAGGTGGGATTAGACAGCCTAAGTGCTATATTCAGATCACTACTGGTTTCATTGGTCGATGACTTACCATACAGCATATATAAGGCTATTTTTGCTGAGATGCAGAAGAATGTCATTGCTAATGCCGGGAAGAAGTTTACCATGTATCCAAGATTTTTTCAGATGATCATGAATGTTGCTCATCCTAAGTTGCCTATATCTGATTCTTCCACCTATTCTGTTATGGTGATGAAGAAAGATATTTCTACATATCTTACGGGATCATGAGAAAATGCATGGAAAGGTGATCACTTTGCCAAACTTGGCCGATTCGTTGATGGTTTCCAGCCTGATCATCAACAAACATAGCAGCAAGCTACCTCTGAAGCTCAACCTACTGCACCTGTCGGTACATCTTCTAGAACTCCTGATGGTGCTCCAAGAAGTTCATCTCACTCACTTGAAAGATCTATAGATGAAGAGATTGATTCATAGTTCGATGATAGTGATAGCAAAACTGATAGTGATCGTATTGGACAAGTTTTATATGTACTATAGGAGAGACGTAGAGTGCCAGTTACACCAACAAAGTGCATTGTTGAAGATGTAGATACTGATTCCAAATGAAGAAAGAAGATGGCTAGAAAGAAATCTCATTCTGGCTTAAATACACGTGGGAGGGGAAGAGGTCGTGGTGTTGTGATCAGAAAACCAAGGACCCCGATGACCACTGTGTCCCAAGTAGGGAGATACAACTGTCAGAGCCTTCTTTATTGCTAGTAAGGCTATTCCTATAGATACTCCAGTGATTATTAAAGAATCAACTACTGTAACATCATCTACTATGCCCACTTAAGATGATATTCTACGTACTCCTCCGAGGAGTCAAGGTGATGATGATACGTATGGTATGGATGATTTCATTAACACTCCTCCTCAGCATAGGCACACTGTCGGTACTTCTTCGAGCTCACCAACTCCAGTTACACTTAAGCAAAGAGTACAGAATCTTAAAAGAGAGAAGTTAGAGAAGACTCAACAGATTTATGAACTACATGCTCTAATCAAGATAAGGATGAGAGAATAAAGAAGCTAGAACATCAGCACCAATTTCTATTAAGCTATGTTCAGATTCTAGAGAATAACATCCAAGACCTCATTCTAGAGTTTCTTTCACGTTCACACAGCAACGAACTACAGAAGTTGGAGAGTCTAGCGGACAGCAATCTGCTGGTCCTAATGATGATGTTGATTCTACTTCTAGTGTTGATCTTGTTGTTTCTGAAAAAACAAAAGAGACTGCTAATGTTGATCAAGAATCGACTGCTACTACTCAAACTGAGGTTACTAAAGATCAACCAGTCATTCATCCTATTGGCGAGGCGTTTGTGGAGCCTGAACATTCCTTAATTCCAAGAGAGACCGGAGAGGATGATGATCTTGATAGACTTGATTTTGATTTTTTAGATTAAGAAGATGAAGATGATGATGATGATGATGATGATGATGATAATGATGGTGGTGTTAAAGGTAAATATGATCAAGGAAAGAAGAAAGTAGATGATGATAATGATGATCAGGGCGGTGATATGGGTTCAACTGCTGGTCCTTCTTGTTTGTCAGGTTCTACCAATGTCTCTGGACCAAGACTTGATGATCCAGATGACTATGTTCCTTTAGATCCTGCTACTGAAGCTATGTTCGAGAAAGAATTCTTCACTTTCCAGCAACAAATTCTTGCTGAAGAACCTAAAGAAGACTTTGGTCTTTTTGATGATTTAGAAGAGATTCTTGATTACACAAATGTATATGGGAATAGTGTGAAAAACTTATTCTTAGATATTTTGATTGAAGAAGGAGAGATTATTGATGATTCAAGTGCTAAGCAAATGACTGACAACACTGATGATCTTACTGGACAACAAACAATACGTCAACTCGGGATCTTACAGTTAAAGCACCACCGCCGCCAGCTTATATACATACGCTTAGACATTCCAAACCTTTCACAAGGTACGAAAATATATAGCCGATTATCAGTTGGGAATATGATGGAGAGAAAAAGATGCATGTCATAAAGAGAATAGCCGGAGAGATAGAGTTCTATCAAGACGAGCATGACTTCCATACACTTAGAACTTCTAACTTAAATGCTATGGGACATGTTTCGTTCTTCAATACAAGCAATTATGGGAAGGCTAAATGGATCAGAAACATGATATGGAGATAGAGTAAATCCAACTTCAAAGACTTTAAAACTCCCAAATCCAAAGTCATTGAGGATGAGATTCGTATAGATCCAAACACCAACAAGCCAATGAAGAGACGAGCTTACAAGCATCCTAGATATGCAAGGAAGATTCCTATTCATGCTCTAGTACCAATTAACAGCTTGTCTAAGCTTATGTGGTGGAGTTGTGAGAAAGAAAGTTGGTATGCTGTGATTCATTGTGTGGACAAAGATTACCGTATTATCGACCCTATGGATTTGCTAAAGTTTGAAAAAGAAGATTCGATGAGCTTGCATGCATGTCTTATGGCAGCTGATGAATCTGTTAATTTTCTAGCAGCACAGTTTGGTTAGATGATTACGCAGGCACTAGAGAACAAGATGTATGATTATGGGGGCATGTACAAAGTTGCAGACATGGACTTCTTAATAATTGATTCACCGAGCCTGGGGGAGATTGTAGGGATTAAACCTAAAGGCTCGGAAAATCAAATGAAGACATTGAAGATCAAAAAGAAGTCGCGCGAGAACTTTTTTGTAGTGTTTGTAATTAAGATAGAGATTCCCTAATTTTAAGGAAACTTTGTAATCTTTCGTATCTGAGAGCAATTAAATTTGAAGTTTATTTATGTTTGTTCCATAAATCTTCTTCATATCTTTCTATTAAAATAGCGTGAGCGATTACATTCCGCATTTTCCTCACGAGATTGATCTATATTAAAAGTGGAGATCCTTACACTTTCTCACATAAAATCATGTTGCTCACAAATGGCCCAAGCACATTGACATTTATTATCACTTTTTCAGGAGTTGGTATCTTCTAGGAAATTCTATACATGCATTGTGCCAACCAAGCTGTAGGTGGCTGATATCTTTACCAAAAGTCTACCAAGTCCTCAGTTTGAGGTCTTTTGGGTATATTTATGGATTGGTCGACCACCCTTTCGCTTGAGGAGGGATAATAGCATTTAATACTTTGTATACTTTATAATTCTTTGTGTATCGAAGTGTAAATTGTTATACTTATGTATTGTTTCTCCTCTTGTTGGGGTACCTCGTTCTCATTTAATCTACGGTTGAACTTTATTTAGTTCATATGTATACACAATTTGCTTTTTTATCAATAGTTGTTTTAACTCGTTGCAAAGCCAATACTTATGATATCAAAGCGTATGTTTGTGTTTGGTCAAATGATATTTAGAAATCTTTTTCGTTAAAACAGTTGGGTCATGTGTGATATAACTATTTTAATGATTATATGAAAGTGTCTAGTGAAGAAAATAGACATTTAACTCTTATTTCACTTCATTCTTATTTCACTCTTATGGTTATCAATGATCGTATAGTAGGAGTAGGTTTTACCTTATTATAGACATACATGACCAATGGTATATCATGATTCATGGTAAATTTTACTCTTATAGAATGGTGATTTTTCATTCTCATATATATTGTTATGGCCGGCCCTGAAAAAGGGCGGGGTAGGCGACCGGTCAGGATATGATCTGCATAAGAGCCTAAAATTTTAAATATATATATATAGGGTTAGATTCTTTGAAAAACCTCTTATAAATTGAGAACTGTGAGAACCATTATTAACCATCGATTAATTTGATCAATGGTTGTGATTAAAAAAGGTAAAAAGTGTAAATATCAATTTAATTAATGAGTTTAAATTAATAAAAAGAAAATAATAATAAATATTTTTTCTCTCTCCAATTAGTTATTTATTAATTTATTAATTCTCTCTCCTGTATCCTCACTCATCTCTTCTCTTTCATCTCACATGATTAGAAATTTGCATATATATATATATATATATAAATCAATTTAGTTTTCAAAATATATGTTAATAGTTTGCATATAACATTATGTAACTTCGTATATAATCGTGTTACTGTACCCACATCAAAACTAATATATTTTAACAAAGAAAAACAAGTCTTTACATATATGTAAATCAGTGTAGTCTGAAAGATCATGTTACATACATGTTAGTGAAAATCGTCAAAACTCAACTAATATCATAAATGTAAGCCAATGAATTTTAAAAGATACATGTTAACAAATATAAAGGTTATGAATATGTAACTTAGTGTATCAAATTTACATATATGTAACGACTTGATGTATATATAATCAAATTAATATAACCAAACCGGAAATAAAAATTATATTTTGTTGATACATCTGTGATTTACATATGCGTAATCAAATGTTTAAACATACTCTCTACATATATGTACACAAGTTTACATATATGTTTATGTATACGTAAGTTTGTATACATATATATAAGTGGTACAGGTTCATAATTTTCAAAAGTTTAAAAAATATATACATCACGAAAATCAAACTATTTGCATTATCATTCTCATCTTCATCACAAACATCATCTTTTTCATCACCATTGTCTTCATTTTTCTCATATTCGTCAAGGACATCACCTTTTTATCGCCATTATCTTCATCTTCGAGTCATCGTCATCATCGTCATTGTCTTCATCTTCGAGTCATCTTCATCATCATTAATTTCTTCTTCAGTTACACTCAACCTTACCATTGCCGCCTCACAAAGTTCCAAAAACGCGAGAAGACTTATATGAGATCGGGACAAGATTTCATGAGTAGCTCAATTCAAATAATACTCAATTCAGCAGATGAGTTGTTCGGTACAAATGTAATGAGCATAATATTTAGACACAACTAAAATAATATGATTTTTATTACAAATCATTCTGTTTATAAAACTAATTTAAATTTAAAATGAAAAATATATTCAAATAATAATTAATCAAATCTTAACTAAAACTAGGAATGTTAAAAAAAACAAAATTGATTCTGAGAATCAATGATAGAACCATGGACGAGCCCAATCAGAATTCCAAATATCAAGATTCAAATATAGCAATCGATGTAGATGAACATATGAATCGTACATCCAAAAAATATATATTGATCTTGAAAATCCTTGATGCATAGATGTGAGCATATGTTTGATTCTTGATAAATACATTTTGAATATGTATATGAATTGAGTGGATTGAGCTGTTCAAAAAAATCTATATTTGCTTATTGATTGAGCAATAAAAGAATATTATGTAACTTACTAAATTAAATCCATATCATTAAAGAATCAAATTAAATACAAACATAAAAAGTCTAAATTACCCTTTCTGAATTAATTAAAAAGAAATACAACCAAAAACTAATCAACAGTTAGGATAAGTTCTCAGAGTTCTCGCGATCTTTACAAGTCCTGAAAAAATCCTTACCCTATATATATATATATATATATATATATATATATATATATATATATATATATATATATATATATATTATAAATGTTTAAACAAAAATACCTATAGTTCATTAACAAAAACATTTATCATTTTGATTATTAGACGTATTAAACATTAGAGTCTATTAACATTTTAATTAGTTTGGCCTTCTACTATTTATCCGTTACTAAAATACAATTTAAACCCAAAAAAAAAAAGCTTTTCAAAGTGAAGGTTTTCAAACTAAAAAAAAAAAGAGCCTAAAATATAAACCTAATTTAAAACATTTTAATTTTTTTACTAGAGCAGTAATTTTATAAAGTGTTGTTGATTCTTACGGTAATGGTGACATTGGTAGAAAGACTTTTTAAAATTAAATTTCTTGAAGTCTTACTTATGATCCATAATTTTTCAAGAAAGACTTAACTGATTGGTGGTAAGAGCTTTAGAAAATGATATTTTAGAGCGTATGAAATATACAAATTTGATTGAGAGCTTTGTTTAAAAAACGCTAGGAGAGCATTGCGATTCGATTAAATAAGTAAATTAGATTATTTTGCAACAATACTTTAGTTAATTTTATTGTTATAGCAGTTATTGTTGTAATGTAAACTTTTATATATGACTTATTGATTTTATATTATAGCGGTCTGTATTTTTTTACTCTTCCACGGATAAAAAATTTTCTAAGTTTCTCGGATACAAGCCCATATTTCATTTATATAAAACTTATGTTTTCCAATATTGTTATCACATATTTCATTTATATAAAACTTATGTTTTCCAATATTGTTATCATACATTGTCTTTAGACAAGTTTCATAACATAAAGAAGTTTTTTAAAATTGAGAAGTGGTTCTAAACTTGGTCTCTATGGTTGAAAAAAAGCATTGCATCATCCGTTCAAATTGTACAATATATTATGTTATAATTTTCAAAGTAATATATTTCCTTAAAACCAGTTTTCAGGAAAATGAATAAATTTAAAAATAGAATTTAGTTATATGTGAGTTGATGTTAAAATATGAGGTGTTTTTTAGATTTATAGTTTTACATGTTCTGTACGATTACAAAATGTTTTTATTATTAGTACAACTTATAACTTCCAAAATTTACGAGATTTGAATATGTATCACGTTTTTAGTTATTAGTTAAATAAGTTATCAGATTACACTACAAGTAAACATTATTAAATTATGTGTGTGGGAAATCAAATTAATTCGATAAAATAATATGGTCAAGATTTGGTAGTCAAATAAGTATTGTAGTCCAAACATGTGATAAAATATATTGAAATGAAGTGTGTGCTTACTCAGTATTACGTTTCAACTTTGAGTCGAAATGAACACGTGGATTGAATTTTAAGTTACGAACCGAGAAAAGACTATACCTTTTTCCTCTTGGTTGATTATATCTCCAATTTTTGAGTAAAGTACAAATAACATAATTTAGAAAGGTAGGTAAGCATGTTGTCATATACGGAGAAATATTTGTCGTTATGCTTTAACTAACTTTAATAAATTCCTGTATTATACGGGTCGAATAAATAAAATATTAAATAAAATTAAATTTTTTAATAATAAAATTATATTTTAATATAACATATGATTGAAATATTTATTATTATAAATAGAATAAAATATTTTATTAAAAAAGCATTTTAAAAAATATGATTTATAAAAACTTTTTTATTATAACTCCTAATTTTAATTATTTTTTAAAAATTTTACTTTTTAAAGAACAGCAATTTAAAGTATTTTGTATTTTTAAAAAGTTTGAATTTTTAAAAAAATTTCTTATTTTATAAAAATTTGTTTTTTATAAATAACATTAATAAAAAGATCTTTTTATTAATTTATTATAATTTATTATAATTTATTTTAATACAAAAAAGAATTAAATAATATTAGTAATTAACATGATTATTTAATACAAGATAGAGGAGGGAAAAATTTGATAAGGATGAATGTGATTATGCCAAGTGTTCTCTATATTTAACATTTTATTAGAGTAAAAAGATAAAATGATAATAATCAGTAACAAATGATAACATTATATTTTTTATTATCAAAATATTCTCGATTATCTATCTTATTATACAATTATATAAATTACTAATAATATTACTTTTTTATTAAAAATAAATTTTAGTAAATTAAGAAAAAAATCTTTTTATTAATGTTATTTCCAAAGAAATACATTTTTATGAGTCGTTTTCATTGAAAATACTAATATATGTTATTACTATAGTTGTGATTGGAATGGTTAAATCTTAAGAGTGTGAGTCGTTTTTCATTGATTCTCCCACGTGTTGTAATTTTTTGTTATTTTTTTCTTGAACGATTTTGTGGCTTTAGTGTTAGGTCTTTCCCAATTACTTTTTCCTATCTACAAAAACTTTTGCAACTTAGCACGTTTTTTTACGTATTTAATCATGTTAACATAAAAGTGGCAACATACATTGCAAGGTTTGCAAACATGCCCCCCATCTTTTGACCCGTTACATTTATTAAAAAAATTATTAAATATTTCTATAACCATTATCGGGCCGAGAACTTGCCAATATTGTGCTAGGCTTTATGGTTCTCGGTTGGGCTTTTATATTTGTATAGGTGTCCATTTGTATTTGTATATATAGTGTATGTATAGTAACAAATAAAAGTTAGTCATTTTGTAATAGTTGAAACTCTGATGATTCATAGGGTGGACTTATATAAATACTTAATGGGATATTATTTCATATGCAATGAACTTATAAATCTTTCCGGTCAGTAGCACCCTAGATTCTAAGCATTTACCTCAAAAATAAAGCTTAGATGAGTCCCATGAACCTCTTTTTTATGTTAATATTTTTTGGATGAAATATATACTTTTTAAATATTATTAAGTTGTGCAATATTACTTGCTCTTGTCCCTTAACGGAACACAATCATTAACTCTATTAGGTGTCGCGTGATTTGTGTATAGTACTATTTGGGGAATCCCCCGCATATAATGGGCACTTGTGACAGGGAAGCCCCCCCCCCCTCATTGAGATTTATTTATTGTTATGTCACAAATTGGTGTAACTCAACCGTGCATAGCAGGACATAATTACACGTAACACTCTAGTGATAAAGGGTTAGGGGATATTTTAGTACTCGGGCGGAAAAGTCCGGGTTAGGATTGATTGTGATATATTCTCTAGTGAACCAATGTTATTATCATTGTCATATTATTATTGATTGCTATATTTTAGTCATGAAAGGTCAAGTGTCATAAACTTATGAGCTTATCAACATTATATTGACGTATTTTGAGTTTGTATTTTAGGAGAAAAATAATTGAAAAGTGACTTATAGATAGGCGCAAACTTTGTTTGATATTTGGAGACTTAGTTAGTGCCCTATCCACCTTATCATATTATAAACAATTTTAAAAAAAATATGTCATTTGGGTTCTAATCAATTATTATTATGCATAGATTATTATTAATGTTGTTTGCCATAGACATCTAATTCAGGGAATGTACCACTTTAAGTTTAAAATTAGGGACAATTGCGTATTTGCCCTTATAAAATAACTTAATTGCATATTTACACAATTTAAAATTAAAATTGCATATGTCCCCTCCTTTAATATTTTTAATTGTATATTTACCCAAATCATAACCAAAATTGCATATATCCCCTTTCTTAATGAAAAAATTTCAAATTTACGTATTTTGATTTTTTTTATTAAAAATAAATTGTAGATTGATTTATTTAAATTTTTTTAATTTATATTCACTCATTTTTAGCTATTTTTTTCTTTTTAGTTTTTTTTCTGTTTTTTAATCATCTTTGGCTAATGAGTTTTAATTGATTTCTAAACATTTTTCCTTTTTGTGTTTTTTTAATAGTTTTATTCGTTTATGTTGAGTATTTTTTTATCAAGTTTTTAGAGTAACAATAATAAAATGCAATACAAATATCAAACTTTTAATTTGTTACAGAACTAACAAATTATGACAAAAACAATCACAAACAGTCATGAGTAAAATAGTCATCTTATAACTTATTATTAATAGAATGTCATAATAAGTTAATTTAATATTATTTTTATTAAAGAAGGGTTTATATACAATTTTAGTTTTAAGTTGGGTAAATATACAATAAAATAGATTAAGGAAGGGGATATATGCAATTTTGATTTTGATTTGGGTAAATATGTAATTAACAAGGTTTCTAAGGGTATATATGCAATTACCCCTTAAAATTACTATTTTTCACAGCCTTGTGTTGATATTAGTCAGTCACAACCAATCCCAATAAACGGGGTGTGACAGTTCTTGCAATGTCTCTTGTTCTACGTCGAATACTTGTTCTCGATTAGTATTACTACATAGGTTGCCTTGCGAATACTGAGTTTGACCGAGTACTCCTAATCAACCAAGTACCTTTTTTTATTGATAACATACATCTAAAAGAAATAAATCTTCTTTACCAATATGGCCTTTAATCTTAGAGTTTGAACAACATCAACATATACATCAATCTAGAAAATGAAATTAGGATTTGTACTCAACCTTCTCAACTTGTATCCAGACATGATTCATCTGATTGAAAATTTAAGCACAAGAACTATGTCAAGTTCACATATTCAAAAATGGGAAGGTCTATCGGGAAGGGTCCATATGTGCCTTTGGTAAGAGAAAGAAGATTAAACCAAGGCACCTAAAGATCCTGAATTATATGTTGGTGTTAATTATGATGTAAATGAGAAAGAGAAATGTTTTTTCCTTCTCTCACCATGGCATTGTCCACAAAGATTACCAATGGTTTTAAATGGTGCAGTACTGCTAAAGAACAATGTATGGGATGCCCTAGATGATAGGTATGAGGGTAATGAGGATATGAAGGAGAGAAGGAAGGACATGCTAAAAGAAAAATTCAATATGTTCAATTACATCATGGGTGAGAAGTACAACATAAGATGTAAATAATCATCTAGTAATTCTCATTAGCATAAAGATCAGTACATCAATTCTCTAAAGCCTTACAAATCTAAAGACAAATTGGTCTATTTGTATTATAGTAGGTAATTTAAATTGACATCAAAACAAGAAAAATTACCTAATTTTGCTTCAAGCGACATCGGCTAATTTTGCTTAAGCCTTACAAAAACCAATCATTATAAATTTTAACAAATAAAACAACTATGCAAGATCATCTAATCAAAAGTACAAAGTACAATCAACCGAAGCTACTGACATAGACCTTATGGTCCAACAACACCAACACCATTTAATCAAAAAAATTTCAATTTTACCAACCATTATAGAAATTGAAAATGAAGCTAACATGGTATTGGGGAAAATGATGGAGAGTGTAGTTCTTTTTATAAGGGTAAGTGTAAGGATTATACAAGATGCTGATGCACTCAAAGCAGTTAGGGTATCTCCTGCATGCATGCACCTTGTGCATGGTAGAAGTTACTTCGGAAGTTTTACACACTACAAGAATATTACACAAGTGTAAAATCTTCCGAAGCCAAAAGACCATTTCTTCCGAAGCCAAAGATGAAGTCTTCCAAAGCTTAGAAGCAAAGTCTTCCGAAGCCTCAAAGATAGAAGACTGATTTCTTCCGAAGACAGAAAAGACATGCTCTCTGTGATCAACAACTTTTCAGAAAAGCTGACCAACTTTCCGCTGCCACTCTGCAGGCTCACCAACTTTACACAAGTTGGTGAAAAGATCCATGCTTTAGGAAGCTGTAGATTAAGGTCTTGAGTCTGTAACTTTCTATGTTATGTACTTTTATCCTTTTTGTATTACAATATGATGTGAGCTATGGCATGTCATAGTCACATGTCAAAAGGTAATCTGCCTTTTGACTTTTCATTGATCTTGTTGTCTAGATTAGTGATTCCAGCTGGCTTTTAAAGTATGGCCGGCTGTAGGATGTAGTATAAAGTATCTCAGGTTCTTGTATTTTATTTCTATGCTTTTGTAACACTTGTAATAGAACTTGAGAGCAATATACATCTTCCTTGAAAACCAATTACCTTGTTCTTAAGCTTTCTGTCTCTTACTTACTTGTGTTATCCTAGTATCAAATTATCCAGCCAGTTCCCTATTTGATATGTTAAGTGTTCTAAGACTCTCCTCATTGTGAAAACTGAGTTGCATTGAACCCCTTCTAACGGTCCTGCAGTAAGTCAGTGGTACCCTACAGTTAAGCATGTGAATAATACTAACAAGTCTACTTTTTGTGCAGACCTAGTCGATATAGAGTATTTGGAGAATGAAGATGACGAATGTAAGGAGATTATATTATGAAAAGTTAAATTAATCATTGTTTAAGACAAATAACTTTATTTATGGTTTTATTCAAATAATTATGATGCTTTTCAAGGTTCTAATTTTAAACACAACAATTCTTATAGTTCTAATTGTGAAGCTTTAAAGGCTGATTATAAAAATAAATTTGTTAAAGATAATACCTATAGTGAAAGTAATATTTTTAAATATTCGAGCAGGGAATTTAATATTTTGATAGAGCAAGGTAAGCCACTTGAAAAACCAAAGGTTGTTCTTCACTCGACAGATTCTCCTTAAAAGCACTCAAATCTAAGAGTTTGTCTAATAAACAAACGAATAGATGTGAGAATCACTATATAACCGATACGCGTCATCATTTACAATCATCATTATCATCATGGTCCAATAGCTTGAGGTACGCTCCTCATGCAAGGAGGCAAATGTGTTGCACATGTAGCAATGCAGGGCACTTTGCAAGAAATTGCTATCACCATCCTTATGAGCCTTATTATCAAAACCATCATATGTTTCAAAAAGGAAAATGGTGTATTCTAAGCCAATGAAGGTTGAAAACCCTAAGGCAACAAAAAATATACATCCTAAAGGGAAGCCTTTCAATGGAAACTAGAATACAACCAAAAACAAACAAAAAATTTTTATAGATAATAAAATCAATGTTTCAAAGAAACATGAAACCAAATTAACCAAATAGTTTGTTAAACCAAAACCTGTATGGAATGCAAAACCATAATTGATTGCATCACCAATGATTGAAATTAGGTAGGACATGATATAGAGGAAGAGTGTTATATTGATGCTTCAAGGATACCCACGACTACAACGGCTTAAGTCTTAATGACTAACTAATCTCCTTCCAGATGTAGGGACCTCCAAGGAGGACTATTAGCAAACTTTGGTAGCTGATAATGGATGTTCTTAGCGCATGACTAAAGACATATCTCTGTTACATATAGTCAAACCACTCGACGGAGGGTATGTCTCTGTTGTAAGAGGTAAGATAGGGTTAAAGGTACAAATACAAAAGACACAAACTGTACTCTGTGTTTTCAAAATGTTAATTATGTTTCAAAATTAACCCATGGTTTGTTAAGTATGTCATAAATTTATGATAAGAAATTTTCAACACACCTTACAAACAAAGAATGTCTAATATTAAAACAAGGTTTTGTGGCGCATGAGAGTTGGATTTTGAAAAATATACCTAGAAGGAATAACTCATATGTCATTGACATGAATAGTTCCACTATTCATGAATAGACATGATTGTTTTCCAAATCGTCTATGGTTTATGCATTGTTTTGGCATCATGGGTTAGGACATGTAGATTTAAAAATTAAACAAACTTGTAAAAGGTAATCACATTCAGGGTTTACCAATCAAAAGGTTTTCATAATTGAAAAGTGCAATTCTTGCGGAAAGGGTAAACAATATAAGAAACCTAACAAACCAAAGTTGTTTTGAAATAAAATTTTCATTCTATTTACAATAAGCAAGAATTCAATCATATATTATCTTAAAATATCAATTTGTAATTAATAAATTTTCATTCTATTTAATTTTTTTATTCAAGCCGTGTAATACAAGGGTTTACTAAAACTACTATTTATATAAACGTGCAACCGGCTTTTTTTCTTTACATATTTTTAAACCAGGGTTTAGTTTTCGGGGTGTTACAATATGTAGTGAACTAAATTTAGTTCGGAAATAAATTGGTCTATTTAATATTTTTTATTCAAGCCGTGTAATACACGAGTTTACTAAAACTAGTATTTATATATACGTGCAACCGGCTTTTTTTTACTTATTTTTAAACTGGGTTTTAGTTTCCAGGGTGTTACAATATGTATTGAACAAAATTTAGTTTGGAAATGAATTGGTGTAATTGTAATATATACTTTCTTTCTTTCTGATGCTAGTACGATGTCATGGCAACGAGCGTCGGATATAAAAACTATTTATAAACAAGATGAAACCAGCCTTGCCGGTTGGTAACAATAGTAACTTATTCAATCCTTTTTCTTCATGTTCATTAAGTTTATTATCACACCTTCATGAAAGCTAGTGTTTATGCCCCGAGCTACATGGCGGGAGTGTTAAATTTGTAAATGTTGGTGCAGGACCGTTGAAGGGGGTCAATACAACCACTTTCACAATGAGGAGAGTGTTAGAACACTTAACAGATCAAATAGGGAAACAAGATAATATTATGATACTAAGGAACACAAGCAAACAATGAGACAAAACTAAGAACAACTGAGTATGGTTTTCAAAGAATAAGTATATTGCTCTCAAATTCTTTTACAAGTGTTACAAAGAATAAAAATAAGATACAAGGACCTGAGATACATTATACTACATCCTACAGCCGGCCATACTTTGAAGGCCAGCTCGTAACACTAATCTAAACAACAAGATCAATGTAAATTTAAAAGACAGATTGCCTTTTCACTAGTGACTATGACATGCCATAGCTCACATCCTAATATATTACAAAAAGGATAAAAGTATATAAAGTAGAAAGTTACATACTCAAAACCATAATCTACAGTTTACTAAATCGTTGACCTTTTCACTAACTTATGCAAGTTGATGAGTCATTAGAGTGGCAGCGGAAAGTTGGTCAGCTTTCTTAAAAAGTAGATCAGAGAAAGCATGTCTTCTCTGTACTCGAAAGAAATCATTCTTCTGTCTTGATGGATTCGGAAGTCTTTGTCTTCTAAGCTTCGAAAGACTTCATTTTTGGCTTCGGAAGATTTAGTCTTTGGCTTTGGAAGATTTTACACTTAGAATATTTCTCTAT
Source organism: Flaveria robusta (assembly GCA_025506415.1). Lineage (NCBI taxonomy): Eukaryota > Viridiplantae > Streptophyta > Magnoliopsida > Asterales > Asteraceae > Flaveria > Flaveria robusta. The sequence continues at coordinate 16,670,731 of CM046473.1, forward strand.
GCAGAGTGTAAAACTTCCGAAGCAACTTCTACTATGTACAAAGTGCATGCATGCAGGAAGCACTATGATTGTTTTGGGTGCATCAACCTTTCTATAAACCTTACAAACTCCCCCTAGGCTGATGCTACCAAAACAGAGAAGTTCTTTAGCAGTTGACAGTCCTTATTAGGATCAAGAACATTCCTTACTTCATCATTTGGTCAGGATCCTTCAGACTCTTATAATACCTTCTCATTTCAAAAAGATCATACAGAGGTATATCAAGCATGTCCTGCCAAAAATAAACATCTTGAGCACCTTGATCTCTGATGACATACCATCTGTCCGGATTAGCAGCAAAAGTCCAAGACAAGATGGGTCTTCTAGATGCAAGAGGCTCTACTTGAATTGGAGTTGGTTGAGCAGCCTCTTGTTGCACTTCCTCAAAATGTTCTGATTCATCCTGAGGTGAAGAGGTGTATGCCTTGGACTTCTTCTTCTTTTTCTTGTCCCTTCTGATGGCCATCCTTTTCCTCTTTGTGTACTTTAACTGAGGAGAGTGGCCTGCAGCACCATTTGATTTTTGTTTGTTCTCCTTAGTTGGGTCCTTTTCCTCCAGTTCTTTCAGAATTAGGAGGTTCAGAACCTGTTGTGGGTCAGAAGATGAAGTTGACTTAGATGTAGCTTGAGGATCAAGTTGTGTTGTCTTTTGTGGTTCAACCTTCACCTCAACTTCAGGTACAGCTTGACTTGGTGGAGAATGCAAGTCAACCAGCCGACTTCCTTTATCTTTTGCTTGATCCTTCTGATATGCTCATCCATTGTAAATAGAGACATAGGACCAAGTCTCCTTCCGGAGAACCCATACAGCTTCAAAAAGCTCACCATCTTCAGTCTGTTAGTAGACTTCTTTTCTTGTGCTCTAATGGTAGCTCTTGACTTAGCAGCCTCTTCTCTTATTTTCCTCTTAATAGCTTTTCTTTGCATTTAAGCTTCTTCTTCCAGCTGTTTGAGGTACTCAAATTCAATGTACTCATATGACAGAAGGTTGAGTGTTGCTGCCTGATAGAGACCTGTGGCACTCCGATAGGCTATCATCTTCTGTCTTTCTTGTTCTCCGCCTATCTGAGTTTGTTCTTGTTGTACAGCCACAGTCTTTTTTTTAGAACTTTCTTAAACTGGAGAGAGAGGGTAGGGGCTTTGTATAATTTCTTCCTTTTTCTTTCTTCTTTGATCTTGAGGAGCAACTCTGTAGCCTCAGCCTCCTTCCTCTCTTTGGACAACTTAGTGTCTGTCAGTTCATTCAACTCTACCAGGGGAAGAGAGATGATTTCATCTATATTATAGTTTCTTAATCTCAGATAATTCAATCTGGCTGCCCTTAACTCATTATCTTGAGTATTAGGCCTGTGGGTAGCCCTGATTGTAGCTTGCATGAAGCTTGGGATCTCTCCTGTTCTCTCTCCCCTAGCCTTCCTCTTTCTCTCCCTTTTCTCCTCCTCAATCGCCTCAGGAGTCATTTTCCTTTTCCCTTTGTTAATTTTTGGCCTTTATGACTCAAGGTGGAGAAAGCTTTGGCCTTCTGAAGATTGTGCAGATCTTGAGCTCTGGCCAGGAAGAGGTTGTGATACACCTTCAACAGCAGGTGTTTCACTAAGGGTACTAGGTGTTGAGGATGAGCTTGTCTCAAGGTTCACAGGGTCCACTATTGGGCCTTCAACCAAGGTTTCCCCTTCGAAAGTAATCTTAGGGTCTGCCTCAGTATCCAGTTGACCAATAGTTTTCCCTGCTAGCCTCTATCTATATAATTTTGCTCTGTTTCTAAACTCCTACAGCACCCATTCTTGAATCATCTCAACTAATCTGCCAGCCTGTCTGTTTTGACTTAGGTTGATAAGTGGGAGATCAACCAAGTTAATACTCTCATAGAATCTCAGGGTCTGAAAATTGAAGAGTTCCTGCTGCCCTTGAGATCTTGAGAGCACCAATGCCATTCTTGCATTGTCATACCACCATCCTACTATTGGATTTTTAGCAAGATAGGATGGGGCAGACATGGCCATTGGAATTTCTTCTTAAAAAGTTATTGTATCATGGCCTCCACATCAGTGTGAGCCTGAGGAAGTTATTGAGTCTGGACAACTACAAGTGAGGGTGGTGAGTCCTTATTGTCCATACTCAGGACAGAACTCCTAGGTTCAGTGGTTGCATGGATTTTCTCCCCCTTTTTGAGAGCATCACCCACTTGGATAGGTGAGCTGGGAGTTAAGTCCACCACTTCCACAGGTTCTTGTGGACCTGGTTGAGTTTGTCTAGAAGGTCTCTTAGCTAGCTTGCCCTTGAGATCGGTGATCTCAAGTTGCTAGTCACTGACCCTCTTCTGTAAGGCAGTCACTTGAGATTCCAAGTGACTAACCTTAAACACTAAATAGGTGCATGTTTGAAGAAATTGATGCACCTTTAGTTGCAGACTCCTCTCATCTTCAGATGAAGAATCATGGGGGGTGAGAGTATTGGACCAAGGTCTTCTTCCTCATCACCAGAATATTGTTCTTGACTGCTGGATTTCCTCTTCACACTGACAACTTCAAGTGAAGTGTCAATGGGCTGAGTTGCCATGGTTGAGGTCTTAAGTATGTAATCACTAGCAATAGTGAGAGACTCTTCCATTTGGACCTCCTGAACAGGTTAAGGGAGATCCACCTCAGTTGGGGATGGATGATGTGGGCTAGACATGGGAGAAACAGAGGCACTCATCTCTCCTTAAGCAAGTATGGAGAAGAGAGACTCATGGTACTCACTGAATCCTATGTCTTCATCATCATAGAATTCTAGGTTGGGGACTGGTTGGTTGAGATTAAGAGGCTGGGGATGGTAACTTTCTCCTGAAGGTTGTTTACTAGAGTTTTGAGACTGAGTGAAAGCTTAAGGCTGTTGGGCTTGTGAGCTCATCAGGCTGAGCATGAGAAAACCTTGGCACTGATTATTGGTAAGATGGGAGTGGTTTGCTCCTCAAGAGAAGTGGGAGCTCCAGTGTCCACTTCCTACTATATGGTTGGTGATATGGTGGCCTGCACACACTGAATAGCTTGTGTAGGGGTTCGTTTGGATTTTCTTTGGAAGGTGAAGGTTATTTGAGGCTGAGAGGGTTGTTGAGAAGTAGGTGTGCGTTCAACACTAGCTGGGGCTGCTAGGTTGTCACCTTGAGCAATAAGCTCTAACATTTATGGGACAAGGGCTGTTTCTACCCCTGAGAAGCCGACAGTTATCTTTCTCATGATTTTGAATATGTCGGGTTTCATCTATCCCAATTTAAAATTTTTACCTGTTCCCCTCAACTGTTAGCCGAGTTCACAGTTGACAATGTGCTGGACATACTAGGGAACATGTAATATTCTAAGGAGTCTAAGTTTGCAAGCAGGTTAGTGTACACAAATTGTGAGTACCTGAACTTGAGCCCCTGAACCATTCCATGAACTATGAAGGAAAGATCCTCAGAAATCTGGTCCCATCCTCTATGCTTGTTTGATAGACTTTGAATGACCACATGGAGGAGGTACTTCCATTGAGAAGAGACCTTCCCTTTCCTGAAGGTTTTGATAGTGAAATCTCCCTCATGGCCCGTCTGCTCAAAGGAGTGGATGACAGCAGATTTGGGAAAGGACAGATCACCTTCTGAATCATCCTTCAGCATGAGTGTTTATGATGGCCGAAGTGATGAAGATTGTCCTCCCCTGCACTGTGGCAGACGGTGCCTTCTCCCCATCCATGGTGACCTCTTGACAAGTCCGCCAGAAGTCCAAAAGGTGATCCTCATAGAGAGGAGGATCAATGGTGTGGGAGGTGAAGTAATTTGTCAGAGAAAGAAAGCGACAAACCTCTAAGAAACTTGGATCTTTCTCAGAGTTCAACCGACCAACTTGATTGTGTTGCCTGTGAAGTTGCATGGAAAAATCGGGTTGGTTTCTACGATCAAGGTTAGCCATATGAGAGAGCTTCGTTGTGAAGGAAGATAAGAACAAAGGCGGTTTGTGGGTGAATTTAGGTTAGAGATGATTGTACATGAAGAGAAAAGTGAAAAAGGGGGGAACCGTTGGGTATATATAAATGAAATGGATTTAAGACAAAGTTAATGAGAAAGGATAAACCTTGAAATCCAGATGTCAGTCCCACCTCTGAAAAAGTGCCCAAAAAGGTAGTTTTCTTGGAAGTTAAAAATCTTCCGAAGGTATTTTGGCTTCGGAAGTTTTGATAAAAGCTTCCGAAGCCAATTTGGCTTCAGAAGATATTTCTAAGAGTTTTGAAAATTTTGCTTCGGAAGAAAAATACTTAGAGAATTTTCACTTCTGAGACATGTTTTGGTTTCGGAAAAGATCAAGACTTGGAGTTTTCATTCTAAATAGAATAAATCTTCTAAGACATAATTTCTTTCGAAAGAAAATTGTTCTTCAAAAGCATATAAGTACTTATGAGCATATTAAGCTTCGGAAGATATTTCAGAATTTATTCCGAAGGTAAATTCTCATAAGTAGTTATTTGGTGTTGAAGACATAATGTTCTTCCGATGGTAACATGATATCTTCTGAAAAGAAAGAAGTTCAAATTTTTCAAAAATTAATTTAAAAGATTTTTCATCCAAGGTAAACAAGGGCTTATGAAGGTGATAAAATAGACAACTTAGAACACACAGATTTTAGAAATAATATTGAGTTTAAGTTTAAGAAAATCTATTCAAAGTTAATCATCCCAATAGCTGATACAAGATATTTGAATCTTTGTTCATCAAAAGCTTTGGTGAACAGATCAGCGTGTTGTTCATTTGTGCTAACTTTGACTAGTTTGATTAATCCCTTTTCAAAGTTATCTCTAATCAAATGATACCTAATGTTGATGTGTTTTGTCCTTGAGTGCTGCATAGGATTCTTTGTAATAGAGATAGCACTATTGTTGTCTATGTGGATAGGAGTCTCTTTGAAGTTGAATCTATAGTCCAGCATCTGATTCAGAATCCAAAGCACCTGAGCACAACAGCTAGCAGTAGCAATGTATTCAGCTTTAGCAGTTGATGTAGATACACAGGATTGTTTCTTGCATTACCATGAGACTATCCTTCCACCAAGGAATTGACATCCCCCGGATGTAGACTTTGCAGTCATGTTGCAGCCACCATAGTCACTATCTGTATAGGCATACAGATTAAAGTCAGAATTCCTAGGATACCAAAGGCCTAATGTTGGATCACCTTTGAGATATCTTAGAATTCTCTTGACAGCAACTAAGTGTGACATCTTGGGGTTGGCTTGATATCTAGCACAAATACATGTGGCAAACATGATATCAGGCCTGCTGGCTGTGAGGAACATAAGAGACCCAATCATTGCCCTGTAAAGGTGTTCATCCACACACTCCCCCTTAAGATCAGGTCCAAGGGAGTGGTTTCTTACTTTGGGTGTCTTTGCCACCTTACATTCAGGAGTGTTGAATCTTGTGAGTATGTCTTGTACATACTTTGACTGACTTATGAAGACGCCACTATCAACTTGCTTCACTTGAATTCCTAGAAAGAAATTTAGTTCCCCCATGGCACTCATTTTAAATCTATTCTTCATCAGCTTCTCAAAGTCTTTGTAGAACTTTGGATTAGTTTACCCTAAGATAATGTCATTTACATAAACTTGAACAAGCATTAAGTCATTTCTTGTACCTTTAATAAAGAGAGTTCCATCTATAGTGCCTCTTTTGTAACCATGCTAACAGAGATACTGAGATAAAGTCTCATACCATTTCCTTGGAGCTTGGTGCATCCCATAAAGAGCTTTATCAAGCTTGCAAACATAATCAGGATGATCTGGATCTGCAAAGCAAAGTGGTTGTTTGACATACACCTCTTCATCAATCACCACATATAAGAAAGCACACTTGACATCAAGTTGGTAGACCTTGAAATTCTTGGATGCAGCAAAAGCTATGAATATCCTAACAGCTTCAAGTCTTGCTACTGGAGCAAAGACATCAGTATAGTCAATCCCTTCTTCTTGAGTGTACCCTTGAACAACTAGTTCTTGATGACAAGTCCTCTATCATCCTTCTTGTTTCTAAAGACCCACTTGGTTCCTATGGTAGTCTTCCCTAAGGGAAGAAAACATAAGTTCCAAACCTTTTGCCTCTTGAATTGAAACAGCTCCTCTTGAATAGCTTCAACCTAACTTCCATCCTTTAAAGCCTCTTCAACTTTCTTTGGCTCTATCTGGGATAAGAAACAAGAGTAGAGGCAAACATTTTTGTCATGGGTTTGCCCTCTTGTTCTTACCCCCTTGTCAACATCTCTAATGATGTTTGTAGTAGGGTGTGACTTATGGATCCTAAGTTGAGGGATCACAGCAAGTTGATTGAAGAGATCTAAATTTGAAAAATTTAGATCTGGCAGTGAAGAGTCACCCACCACATCAGCACTCTTATCAAGAGAGGCTTGATCTAAAGAGTGTGTGACATCATTAATGTTGTCTTCCATGGAGTGATTGTCAGCATCAAGAAATTCTTGATCACTATCACCACTACTACTTCTTCCTACATTTAAAGCTCCTTCATTTGAGTTTTGTGCCTTTCAGTTGGAATTTGAAGGCACCTCAGATGTATCAGCTGGATTTGTCATGGTTGTGCTGATAGGAACTCCATCTGCAAGGTTTGTTACCATTGAATCTGAAGTAGTATGATTTGAAGGTCTTCTCAACTCAAATCTTAGGTCAGGAACTTCTGTTAATAAGATACCTGTGGATCCTGAAACATTCTCACAAGACTTGTTAAAACAGTTGGTAACTAGATCAAGATCAAACAGCCAATCTGGACCAGAACCTCTCACACAAGGAGTGTGCTCATTGAAGGTCACATTGTCTGACTCCTCAACTATTTTAGTTCTGAGATTGTATACTTTATAAGTCTTAGCATGAGAAGAGTATCCAATAAAGTATCCATCATTTGATTTCTCAACAAATTTAGTTACTCGATCTTTGGTATTCAAGATTGTGCAAGGACATCCAAATGATCTGAGAAAACCAATGAAAGGTCTCCTTTTGTGCCACAGCTCATAAGGAGTCTTACCATGAGTCTTAACCACTAAAACTCTGTTCTGCACATAGCAAGCAGTATTCACTGCCTCTGCCCAGAAGGTGATGGGTAGTTTTGAGTCAGACAACATTGTTGTTGCAGCTTCAATTAGTGTCCTGTTTCTCCTCTCAACAAAACCATTTTGCTGAGGAGTTCTGGGAGCACTATATTGTCTTGTAATACCTTTTTCATCAAAAAATGTATCAAGGATTTGGTTCTTAAATTTAGTTCCTTGATCACATCTTACGGTCTTGACCTTGTGATCATATTGATTCTTAATTCTCAGATTGAAATTCTTCAAGATCTCAAGAGTCACATCCTTAATTTTAAGGAAAAAGACCCAAGTGAATCTTGTTAAATCATCTGTGATCACTAAATAATATGAGGTCCTTCCTAGACTCATTACACAGGTAGGGCCAAAAAGATCCATATGTAATAAGTGTAGGCGAGTAGTGATGGAGTTTTTTTCCTTTGGCTTGTAAGATACCTTGTGCTGCTTCCCTTTAAGGCATGCAACACAAGGGTCATCACTTGTAAACTCTTTCTTTGGCATTCCAGTTATCAAATCATTCTTAATTAATTTATTCATGTTTTTAAAGTTTACATGGCACATTCATTTATGCCATAGGAAAGACTCATCACTATTGCTCAGTGAAATGACCACCCCGAGCTTGGGAACAATGAACTCATGCTCAGTGAAAAGCATGTGGTGTCTCCGATTACAAAATTAGGATACACTCAGTAAATTGTACCCAAGCTCTTTAACAAAATTTACCTTCTCAATGCTGAGCTTACCATTTGTGACCCTGCCCCTTCCAGTAATATAACCTCCAAAATCTCCTCCAAAAGCAACTGGCCCTCCATCAATATTCTCAAAGTTTTGGAGTAAAGAGCCATTGCCTGTCATGTGCCTGGAACAGCCACAATCAATGATCCACACATTCCTATTGGTCTTTAGCTGGTCTTGGGCTTACCAACATGAGTTGAAGACAATGCAACAGTAATTGATTCTATGTTCAAGCTTTGTGGACCATCAGCTGTTGTTGATAAAGAACTTTCAGTCACATGATCTTTCTTTATCTTCCACACCACCTTTGGAAGCTTAGACTTGACCTTCAATACTTCTGAAGTTTTGACAACTTCAGAAGTTTTGACAACTTTGGAAGTTTTGGAGACTAAACCTCGGAAGATCCTGCTATCACTGCAGCAGGCTTTAGTACTTCGGAAGCATTCCTTTCTTCCAAAACCAACTTTTCTTCCAAAGGCAAGTTTTCACTTGTCTTTCTCTTCTCATTGGAGCTTCCGAAAAGAAAAGATTTTCCTTCACAAGTTGGCTTCTTCTTGATCTTCTCATAAGTTTTCTTCTTGACCATATGGACAATACTCTTAGGATTGTAGAGGCAATCCTTGGCAAGGGCAAGATGAGAGGTACTGCCACACATGATACAGTCCATTTGCTTTCTTCTAAGAATCTTCTTTTGGGAGGAAGGCTGAACTTGATCACTTTCCATTTTCATCTTCATCTTCATAGATGATGTAGCAAGCCTTTTAGCGTGTGACTTGTTGTTGGATTTGGATGGTTCACGCTGTGTAGCAGTGGTACACAGCTGATCAGCCTTCTTCTTGTTGTTGGGATGATTTTGACAAGAACTAGAACTCCTGGTATTAGAGTTCATAGTTGAGTCTTCAGTCTTCACCACTTCAAATCCTGCAGAGATAAACACCTATTTCTGCTTAGAGTTGAAGGTGGCCTTGATCTCTTGAGCCTTCTTCGACTTTCTCTTGGCTTTTCTGATCAAGTTCTTTCTCTTGGACTTGGTCATCCTAACTATTTATCTCTCCTCAGGAGGATAGTGACCCTTCTTAGGATGAACTTCTTCACTCTTCTTAGAGTCATCCTTCAATATCTCCTCCTCATCCTCTTTACGCATGGGTTTATGAGGGGAAGCTCATCTTCACAAGTTCCACACCTTGGAGATCTTACAGATAATAAAAAGTGTGGAGGAGCTATCTCAGTAGATCCGAGTCCCTGCTTATTCCGATAACAAACTTTTGCATGCAAGGATGAGGATATCATGTTCTTGAAGGTCTCTTCTTCAAGAACATATTTTTCTGCCTTGGCTTTGCTGATCACAAGCTCAGCCTGGCATTCAGTTAACTTAGTGATAAGATCTTTGATCTGAGTCCTGTAGTTGGTATGTTCATGTTTAAGAGTGGAAATGGTTTTCTCTAAATCTTCTATTTTAAGTTTGTACCTATTTTCAGCTCTTTTGAAATCAGATTTTAAGATGTTTAAAGACTCAAGATTAGATCTCATCTCTAAGTAATCTTTATATTATAATAAAAAAATAACTAATGAGGACACGTGGCAGCACCACATTCATCCTCACCATAATTTTCCCGCTTCTCTCTCCTACTTAATAGTTACTATAATTACTAACAATATTATTTAATTTATTTATAGACTAAAAATATTTTTTAATAAATTAAGAAAGGAATCTTTTAATCAATATTATTTATAAAGAAACAAATTTTTATAAAATAATCTTTTTATCAAAAACATCGAACTTTTTTAAAAATATAAAATATTTTTAAAATCAATATTTTTAAAAAGTAAAATTTTTATAAATAAAAAATAATTATAAATAAATTTTATAAAACTTTTTGTTTTGAAACAAAATATATAGTTTTTTTAACAAGAAAAGTTTAAAAACTTGATATCATTATTTTGTTACCTATAGTCCTTATACATAATTTCAACCGTATTTTATCTTAAAATATCGTTTTAGAACAATATTTTATTTTATTTAATATTTTATATATTCAACCGGTTATTAAGCTAGTAGGACCTATATCTGTTAACTTTAGCAATACATTCAGGAGTACAAAGACGTTCCAGTACCTTGGCTTCTTTATGATCTGTCATCAGTGCTTGATTTGGAGATGCATCTTCAACCTGAAAGCTCCGGTCAAAGCCTCCTTCTTCAACAGCAACTGCAGCTTGCAGCTTTGGCATCTCATTTTGGGGGGCTCCGTCAATGTAGTTTGGTCTGGTTTGTGCTTGGTCACCATTTGTTCTAGGTGCCTTACACTCTCTAGCAAAGTGTCCCATTTGGTTACTGTTATAACACTTCACTTTGCTTTTATCCAGCCCAGACTTACCACTGGCTGCACTGCTAGGAAACTTCCTTTCTGTCCGCTTGTAGAACTTCTTGGCTTTGTGAGTGAGAAGACCCATCTGTTAGACTATTTTCATATACTCCAGATCATCTAAATGAATACAGTCCAGGTCTTCAAGGGTGAAGAGAAAGTTGCCTTAGCTTTCATCAGCAGACACAAAGGCTTGAGAAGAAATTGTCTCTTAGAATGGGCTTCCTTGGATGTAGTTCTCCCTTGGTGTCTCCGAAAAGGTGATGAAATGACCCTTTTATGAGTTGTTAGGGTAGTAGATGAGATGATGCTATGATTCTCTGCAATGCCTTTCAACTACATGAAGGGCTGAGCTCTGTTGATTGCTGGAGTTACCAGATGGATTTTGCATGTTCATCTCCATCTGGTAGTGATGTGTTGTAAAACACATCCATTTTATTTCACGTTTTCGAGTTACTTTTGTTGAAATTTTAGTTAGTTTCGTTAGTTTTTACTTATCGTTCGTTATTTTTTGTTTTAATAGTTGCTCGAGTGATTAAAGGGACGAAAACGTGTTGAAAACGAAGAAAAGAGCCAAAGGAGGAAAAAACACCAACACTTAGAATTTTTTCTTAGTGTCAAACTCAAAGTTTCTGAAAAATTCAATCTACGCGATACGCACAGACTGAGGGCTTCACCTGCACGTATAGCATAGATCAATTATTAGGGTTTTGCAATTTTTTAATCTACGCGATACGCACAGCAGGAGGGCTTCACCTGTGCGTATCGCATAGATGGAATTTTCCGGAAAATTTTAGAAAGTTGTATTTAAACAAATTTTCTCAACCAAAACAGGAGATTCGACTACCAGCCGTTTCAAGAGCATTCTGAAGGACGAATTGAAACTTTTGGAAGGATTTGAGGCCAAGGATTGAAGCTAGGATCATAGGAACGCTTGCTAACGTTTGATCACGGGTTGTTATCTTCGTAACTTTGTTTATCTAAACTTTGTTTTGAACATGTTGATCTTGTTTTCATTGTTGGAAGTGATGTTTCTACTAAATATGAGTAGCTAAGATCATAAAGCTACCTAGGTTGATGATTGGTTTGTGTTAACTCGGATGGATTTTGGCTATTGAACGTGTTTTGTGGTTAATGCTTGTGTAATGGATTTTATTCAATCTATGGGATGAGTTTGAATGTTTTGGCATAATTATTAATGATTCCTATATTCCATATGTTCGTTGTTCAATGTCTTTCATAGACACTTGCACATCTAGATCGATTACTTTGTGTTTTTGATTAGTTGATGTTTTGCTAGACGTAGTGACCATAGGAATTGGGTTGAATTGATTACTAAGCCTTAATGCTCTTCTTAATTTGATTCCGAGAGGTGATGATTAATCGAATTGTTCTTGTGATTAGTTGCTTAGAAATAAGCGGTTCGACAGAAGGTTTCTCTAAGCTAGTTAATTGCATTGCTTTTCATGTCCAATAGATTGTTTAAAGGTTGCCCCTTCATTGTCTATGAATTGTGTTATTTAGATCGAGAGATTAGCTATCAATCGGGTGCATAAGTGTTGTCAAATAGACTTAGCGGTAATTTGAATAATCGGTAGTTTCACTCATCTTCTTAGTTTTCCTTTTGGTCACATCTGAAGAATGATCCGGGATCCATTAAGTATCTTAGAAGTTTGTTTCATTAGATCCCGATTCCGTAATAGTTCAATAGCCATTGGAAGTTTGAGGGTTGCAACCAGGATTCACCTAGGTAGTGTCTTTCTCATTCTTGATTTTCTAAGAGTTTCTGTTTCCTCGTGTGCTAATTTGTAAGTCGAGTGTTTTATCAATATATTTTAAAATTGTTTATTTCTCTAGGTTCCTTATTAAAAAGAAATCTCTCCCCCCCCCCCAATTATTTAATCTATTTTGTTTTTTCCTTTCCGAGTCTAGTTTCTTCTATAATAGTGTCTCTAGGGTTCGATTCCGGTCTTCCTTAGTCTTGTCTACATTCGATTAGGTTCACTTGCCTATCTAGTGGTCTAGGTCTAAGTTTTCTTGGGTTAAATTTGAGTTTCTAGATTGTCTAATTTAGGTTATTTTGAATACTAAGAATACCATACAACTCTGTAAGAGTAAGAGTCTTAAGGTTCTCAGTTCTCTTGATAACAACACAGTAATGTGTTCATTGTCTACGAAGAGAGGACATGAACTTCCTTACAATGTCCCTGTTTTCAAGATTTACTCTAACATCCATTAGAGTATCCACAATATCAACATACCTGAAGTATTGTTGAGTCATGGTTTCACCTGTTTTGTAGGTGAAGTTCTCAAACTGCTACTTTAAGAGGTCCTTCTTGTTCTCTTTTACTTCAGTGGACCCCTCATACATGAGCTTCAGTGCATCCCATAGTTGCTTAGCAGTTTTGCACTTCTTGAAGCCTCTATATATGGAGTTTGGAAGAGCAGTTTGTAGGGCAGTCATGGCTTTCTGATCTATATCAATCTTCTTCCTGTCTTCTACAGAATAGTTAGCTACCTCTTTTGGTATCATGCCACCTCGAGCAGCAGCTGAAGAGGTGCATGGTATGTAAGGTTCAGAGACAACAGATTCCCACATCCTAGAGTCTTAAGACTTGATGAATCCTTCCATTCTTTGGTAGCAAGTACCAAAATCTTCAGGAGTGATCAGTGTGGACTTTGTCATGGTACCGGTTTCCATATCAGTCTTTGTGAGAGCTGCTATTTGAGACGTTAAGTGTTTTGTGAAACTGGGAGATCTAAGATGGTGAGATCTTACAATCAAGAGCCTGAAAAGCTCTTATACCAATTGCAGGACCGTTGAAGGGGGTCAATACAACCAGTCTCACAATGAGGAGAGAGTTAGAACACTTAACAGATCAAATAGGGAAACAGGACAATTTTTGATACTAAGGAACACAAGCAAACAATGAGACAGAACTAAGAACAACTGAGTATGGTTTTCAAGAAATAAGTATATTGCTCTCAAATTCTTTTACAAGTGATACAAAGCATAAAAATAAAATACAAGGACCTGAGATACTTTATACTATATCCTACAGCCGGCCATAATTTGAAGGCCAGCGGGAAACACTAATCTAAACAACAAGATCAATGTAAGGTCAAAAGACAGATTGCCTTTTGACTAGTGACTATGACATGCCATAGCTCACGTCCTAACATATTACAAAAAGAATAAAAGTACATAAAGTAGAAAGTTACATACTCAAAACCATAATCTACAGTTTACTAAAGCGTGGATCTTTTCACCAACTTATGCAAGTTGGTGAGTCATCAAAGTGGCAGCGAAAAGTTGGTCAGCTTTCTGAAAAAGTAGATCCGAGAAAGCATGTATTATCTGTCCTCGGAAGAAATCAGTCTTCTGTCTTGATGGATTCGGAAGACTTTGTCTTCTAAGCTTCGGAAGACTTCATTTTTGGCTTCGGAAGATTTAGTCTTTGGCTTCGGAAGATTTTACACTTAGAATATTTCTCTGTGCAGAGTGTAAAACTTCCGAAGCAACTTCTACTATGTACAAAGTGCATGCATGCAGGAAACACTATCATTGTTTTAAGTGCATCAACCTTTCTATAAACCTTACAGTTGGTAATCAACTAATTAATGTAACCGGTGGTGTAACGATTGAAGTAAACGTAAACTAATATAAAAAAAGAAAAAGATAACAAGAAAATTCATTAAATTCAAAGATGGGGTGTGTATTCAGAGCAAATTATGGTCCTTATTGTAAAAAATAGGCACAATACCACCCTCATCAAAACTCAACTTGTATTACAAATTGAAAGTGTGTGTGTGTGTGTATATATATATATATTAGCATTAAAAACCAGTGTATTACATGGGTTGGATAATTATAAAAATATTAATTATAAATTTGTATATATTTATAATTACTGAAATGTATTAGTTTATATAAAATATTTTGAGAAAGTATGATAAATATGATATCTTTTTATTTACAAATGAAAACTGAATTAGAAAACATTTAATTCTTTATTTGAATAAATAAAAATTTAAAAGATGATAATAAAATGTGAATGATTTATTATTTTAATTACCAATTGCCATAAAATGGATAAAAATAATTTGGACTGGAAAATAAAAACTTTAATAGTCTAGAAATGTGACAAGTGTTCACTTGAGATACTCTTTTATTAAAGTAGTAAGATATATAGGGAATGATTAAAATTAGAACCCTGGTTTTTGTGAGAACTCATTAACCCAATTTAGTCCATTGATTTATTTTAAAAGAAATAAGATCATGACATGTGTTCATTTAGCTTTTTTAATAGAAAAGACTAATTTGGTCATTTCATCAAGCAAAGAAAATTCAGGTTAAATATAGTGGCGATAAGTGTCACCACCTAACTTTCTCTTATTACCATACTAGATTTAGTAACCCGTGTATTACACGGGTTGAATAAATAAAATTAAAATTTGTTAATAATAAAATGATATTTTAATATAAAATATGATTGAAATCTTTATTATAATAAATAGAATAAAATACGTTGTTTAAAAAAAACATTTTAAAAAATGTCATTTTTAAAATCTTTCTTATTATAACTCCTAATTTTAATTTTTTTATAAAAATTTGACTTTTTAAAAACAGCAATTTAAATATTTCAAATTTTTTTAAAAATTTGATTTTATAAAAAAAATTTATTTTATATAAATTTGTTTCCTTAGAAATAACCTTAATAAAAAAATTTTCAATTTATTACAAATTATTTTAATATAAAACGAATTAATTAATTTTAGTAATTAATATGATTATTTAATAAGAGAGACAGACGGGAAAACTTTGTGATAATGAATGTGATTATGCCATGTGTCCTCTTTATTTACTTTTTATTAGAGTCAAAAAAAAATTTCTTTATTATAAAAATAACTTTGCACCCGATTTTTTTATACATTTATAACTTTTATATACTATATTATTTTTTTATAAAAATTATATCATTAAACTCATATCATTTTTCTCTTTAATTCCCATATAGTCTCAATCTTTTTTTGTGATTTAGTTTGGAAGTCTATAGTTATATCACTATAATTAGTATTTGCAACACTTAAAAAAGTTATTTTACAACATCTAAAACCATGTTACACCACTATAATAAAACAGTGCCACTGTAATCGCATTAAAATAACAAAAATAGACCATTTTACCATAATTGCATTACACTCAAAGCTATAAAATATGCCACTATAAAAACAAACCTTACTACATACTCTATTACAAAAAATATTATATTCACGAATTTAATAAGTGATTACTTTGTAGAACATTTACTTCACAAAAACTTCAAACTCAAAATAAGTTGTTGTAATATTCAAATTAAAACTTTCAAATAATTACACAAAAACATACCTAAATCTATAAACATCAGAAACACTAAAACTTGTTACAATAATTCATATAATTACATTATATTGTATTTATTTACAGTAATTTACATCATGTTTATTTGAATGCTAATCCTAATACTTACGGTAAATTACATTATATTTTACCCCTTTTTTTCATACACCATGAACGGCATCGACTATAAAGTTCATCTTAACCAAATCATGAACCAACAAACAATGAATTACATCAGGCTCATATGAATGCAATTTTTAATACGTACAACAAGTTACATCATATATTAACTTCTTACTGTGACTTACATCAAACAAACATGGTGTATAAACAACAAAAAACCCTGAACTAAACATTAAACCATACCTAATAAAATGAATTACATCGAATAGCATTGAGTTGCAACAAAACACTTACATTATTCTTCCACCACTTTAACTATCTTTTACACCTGATATATCACCACTCTAACTAATAGTAACACCGTCATTATAACAACCTAACAAACAAACGATATTACACCAATGTAAACCATTCTGTAAATTAATGTAAACCAATCTGTATATTAATGTGAACCATTGTAAACCAAACAAGATTAAACCATGTAACTACATCGTTGTGATTTCAACAACCTAAAAACCAAACGACATTAAACCATGTAACTACACCATTGTGATTTCAACAACCTAACAACTAAACAACATTAAACCATGTAACTACACCACCGTAACAAAATTAAACAAAAAAATAAGTACACTACTATAACAAAAAAATACAACTGTAAAGCCTTGTTAGCACGGTCCATAGGTACACAAACAAGCCAATAAACAACAATGATCATCTAGCAATTATCAATATCCAAACCTGCAAAACTTCAAAAGAAACTAACCAATCAGAAGCACTGATCACAACTCCAACCCAAAGATAAAGAACCTAATTGCTCAAAATCAGTATAGAAGTAGCACTCCCAATCACCTCCTGAATATTAGATCTGATCAATGCCACCTCTATTATAAATAACAAAATATCCACCCATATAGAGTACTCCTCCCTATAAAGCTCTAACAAATGATTCTGGTAGCCAACCCAACCCAAGCGAACAACAGCTGGAATAAAAGACACATTCCGGTAGCCCACATCAACAAAGCACAAAAGAGGGTAACCTGTAATGGCACTAGCTTGAAAGTCCCTTTTCAGATTTCCCAGATTTAAAAATGCAATACTCATTAGAAACTTCGGGCCTGTGAATATCCACAGCTTCGTCCATGAAAATGGTGGTTTGGTGTTGAAATCAGATGTATCAAAGTACGAATTTGAGTCTTTAATTGTTATCTTCTCCTAAGATTTGTACGCAACCTCTTCGACGGCGGTGGTGAGATCGTTGATCGGGTTGTAGTCGATGGATAAGGGGATGGGTTGGTGACAAAGATGATGGCAATGGAAATTGTGGCGGAAGTGTTATGGCGGTGGTTGTGTGGTGGTGGTGGTGTGGTGGTTTGATAGGTTCAAATGGATCGATCTGTGTTGATGTTGTAATGCAATGATCAATATATGCACAAAGTAATAAACAAAAGCAAAATACTTCAAAAATTCATAGAGTTTTCATTGATAGCAAAATGCAATTGGATACAATGTACAGAGAATGAATTCTAACCGTATTCTCTCAAAATCTCTTTCAAAGTCTATCTGCACAAAATACATAATATTCTATTTATACTAAACAATGAAAACTAAGGAACATATATTTACAAATAAGTCCCTATACTATGACAAAAACAAAATATGAAGACTAAATGCTAATCTTCAAAAGCTCCAACAATACTCCCCCTAAGATCTGCATGTCGTCTTCAGTCAAAATAATCTTCAGGTTCTTCTTTTATCTTGAACATCGGCTTCTCTTTATACATTTCCAGCTCTCTTAATGCTTTCTTTATTGCAGACTTGAACTTTACTGTCAAAATACCTTGTTCAGGTTTTGATTCGTTTGTCTTAATCTCCATAGCATCCATCACAAGCAAAGTTTCCTTCGAAAGACCAGCTATGTCGATGTTGGCATAAAATTCTATTGGACTTGAATAATCTTTTGAGTGTATCTCCAAAACTCCTTTACTAGAGATCCTCATAAACTCTATATTCTTTATGTCCTTCTTGACTATGTTTGCATACGCCAGAGCTTTTCTCAAAGAAATTCGCTCCATGGCAGCATTCATCACTTTGATTATAGACATAAAATATTTTCTATCATTCTCTACCACTTCAGTGCGATACTTTCTCAAACTTCTGATTAGATAGAAATGAGATGTAACTTGGATGTAGCAATTTCAATTCAAAAACTCCTAAAAGACTTATCATATCTTTATCCCATTCATCTTCATTTCTTACAAGCATCAGTTGAAATGTTTCTGAGTCATTAAACCATCTCAGGATTGGTTTAGACGTTTGAGTACCATCAATTACTTTCAATCCTGGATTTGTATTGTCAAAATACTTATCACCATATGCCTCGAAATAGCTTTCTTCTTCAGTTGAACTCGATTCTCCTTTCTTCTTTCTCTTTAATGATTGAAAATACATCTTATCTTCTTGATCACAACGTGTTTTAAGAAAAGATGCCATTCTCGAGATTCCATTGTCTAGTAGTTTCACAAAGTCTCTCCTCTTGATGCCTTAGTAGGATTAATCAGAGGTAACTTGTGTAATTCTTTCAAGTGTTGGACCGGTAATGCAATGATACTAGAGTAGAAGTGATAAACATCACATATGGCATTTACTCTCTTTATCAAAAATGCATCAAACACCTCATCATACTTCCATGCAACTATCTTTACTTCTTTTGTATTATCAGGCACAATCATAGCATTCAAAAGCTCTGAAATTGATTGCCTGTTTGTAGCACATTTCTTACTATGTCCCCAGCTGATCTAGCTTTGTTCCATAACTGTTTTTGATCAATGGACACTTTGTAAGCTTGCTTCTCCTTCTCAGGGAACATCTTCATCAATTCTTTTCTTTGTTCATGACTTCTCTTTACTAATTCCATGGACTTTATCTCTTGACGCTTCAAAATTTTTGATCTTTTTGTAATCTCTAAGTATTGTGGATTATCTGTGTCAAGTACAATCATCTTGTTGTTCTGTTTCTCGGTTTCTTGAAAACTTCTTACTAAGTTTCTCAATGAAGTACCTTGTAATCTATTTAATCTCTTTCTCGGATAATTTCTTGATTGCAACCACATCCTCAAAGCTGGTATGCTCATATCCTCAGGATTATGATGGTGCAATTCAGATACAGGAATATCATGAATATTAATGCTTTCACTCATCCGTGTCCATTCTCCATGTTCTAAGCAAATCTCATTTGGATTCACCAGAGCTGATGATTCTGCTAACATACACTTCTCATATTATTCATTAATCTGAGAAAGAGTCAATCCATCCAAAAATACACGATTATACTTATTTTTAACAAGATAGTTATATCGATCTTCAAAATCAATTGGAATTTCTTCTTGAATATTCAGTATTGTGGAATCATCAATTTCACATACATCTTCTTCTTCTAGCACTTCGTCATACCAATCGTCAGGAAATTCAGAATCAATGTCATCTAATGCTTCAATCTGTTTCTGAACATCTCCTTCATCAAAATGCACTGATTCATCTATAGTTTTCGGAATCTTTGATGGTGCAGAAGATAATTCTATCTCAACTTCATCTATTTTTCTCTTCCCTTTATCTACTTCAGAAATCTTTTCTATCACATTCACTTGATCTTTTGATTCTGTCTCCTTTTCTATAATTATAACTTTAGATTTTTTCTCCATTTCTTTTAAACTATCTCTCAACTTTTCAACTTCTTCATTTAATCTTTGTACTTTTTCTTCAAGTTCAGTCATGATCAAATCTTTGTTTTCAGCCTCAGCTTTCAACAAAGCATTTTCTTCTTGTAATTTCTTAATAACTTCTTCTCGTTCAACATTCTTTAGTTTCAAATCATCAATCAATACTTCATCATTATCATCTTTAGTTTGCACACATGCATCTTGATTTTGTTTCATCACAGTTTCATCCACAATCACAATCTGTTGATCTTGAATCGGAGATTGTACACCAGAAGGTACATTATGTTTAGGTTCTGATAAGATTACATCAATATCATCATAATCAAATAACTGATGTTGCTCTAATCTTTCATCAACATTTTTATCCACATCATTATCAACATCATTCTCTTCTTCTCCTAATTGATCATTTACATCATCTCCAGTTTCATCATTTTCAACATTTTCATCTCTATTCTCAGACACAGTCTTTTCACTATCAACCTCTTGTTCAGTTTCTTCAATATTTCCTCCATCCTCAGCATCATGATCATCATTATCACCATCATCATAACTACTTGAAGAACTTTCATCATCATCATGTTCATCTTCATCCTCATCATCATCCTCTTCTACTTCTTCATCAATCACATCTTGAATCACATCCTCAATCAAGTCATTTGGATCTATTGGTTCATCTTCAAGTAAATGAAAATGCTCTTGATTGATATCCACTTCATCTCTTGCTACAGCCCTCATATAATCAAACATAGGAATATTCTGGGCTCCTGTAACTACTGCCAATCTTTTATACACATTCTCTGACATGTGTTCAAGTTCTAATCTCTCACCATCTACACCATAGACATGAAAGTCAGGGTATTCTTCATTAATTATCATCTGCAGGAACCTAGGATACATCAAGTACTTGTTCATTTTCCCTTTCTCCAAGTTAAATATGAATCCATTCATGATCCATTTGGCCATATTGAACCTTCTATTAGTGGCCAATGCAACTATCGGAGAAGCAATATCAACTGGAAATGAATTCCAACTAGCACTTCTCTTAGACATACAATGTTGAAAAATATAGCATAGAAGTTTCCAGTGATTGTATACTCTTGCTCTGAAAAATTGGTTCTTAAGAAAATTGTCTGGATGACCCATCATCATGAATGTCTCTCTACATTCATTAAAAGTATATTCTGATAAATCTTGGGCATCATTGTCACCAAGTCTAAGAGCATCTCTAATTGACTGCTCAGACACTTCTATCATCCTATCTCCGGTAACAAACCCTCTCAATACTTTCTTCCCTTCATCATCTATCTCTATCTCAGCAGTTCTCAAGAATCTCTTAATCAGTCGTGCATATATGGCTGGACGTGCACACATGGCATACACATATCTTGTTCTCAAAATAAATCTAATCATCTCCTCATAACGAGCTGCATCTCTAACATCTTCATTAAGAAAAGCTGCTACGTTATGCTTTGGTTCAAACTTGAGCTCAGCCATCACTCATTTACAAAGAGACAAAGTATAAGAATGAATGTATTACATTGATGTACATCTCATAATGATTTATCAATTTTTATCCAATAACACTTAGAAATATTTCTAAGTTTTTTTATACACTCAATTACTCAAATGTATTGGATATAAAATCAATTAATATTTTGAGATTAATATCAAGTAACATATGACAAATTATGCACACTAATTAATTTTCAATTTTTCTTAATAGATTTTAAATTTTTAAAACTTGATCAATTTTATTCAAAATTTTCTATGTGTTTGAACACTTACTGTTATAGACAAAATCAGTGTTTTAGAAATTTATAAACGCTAAGTCATTTGCAACTTTTAGATTTATGAAAATTAAGAGAATTTTGATGATTAAACAATTGAAATTTTATTGAAAACTTCAATTTGTCGATTCAGTTCAATTGTTAATTTTTATTATTATATTTGACTGATTAACACCATGATCATCAAGAAATCTTTTATGATGAAATTGAGTTTTGATGATGTCAATCTGGTCGAAAACATGTGTTATCAACAAATTCAGATTCAATTTTGAACATTTTAACATATTTAAGCTGAAAATTTCAAATTTCCCAAACCCTTAGGGTTCGAACGCCTGAATAGCTTTCAAACGCCCAATCAAATGTGTGTTTAATGTTCTGTGGTTTGATGATTTGCACTTAACATAATGTTTAGAATCAGAGATTATACCTAAATATCACAAAGATTTCAGGAAATCAGACTAAACAATAACAATGAAGAGTATCAAGTGCGTATGAATAAGAACAGAGAGTTTAGAGTGTGTGAATGAACGAGTGAAATGAAATTCTGTCAAGTGTTGAATTTATATGTGTAAAAACTCTTAGACGCATGACCACTATGAAGCGCATGACCACTGTTGAGACGCATGAGACTTAGGCGCATGACTACTTACAGGCGTATGACTCCTGTTTAGACGCATGAGACCTAGACGCATGAAATCACTTGGTTAGATTTCATCAGAAAGGACTTAGGCGCATGCTCACTGTTCAGGCGCATGAGCACTGTTTTAGGTGCATGAGCACTGTTCAGGCGCATGACCTAGCCTGAAACGCCTACACTTGGACAATTTCATGAACCCTCAGTTCGTATGAGAACTGGTTAGGCGAATTGGACTTTCAAAGTGTCTACACTTGGAATATTTTCAACATGAAAAGTCTCGTACTGTTAAGGTGCATGAGCATGGTTGAAACGCCCAACACTTAACCAATTTTTTAGACTTATGACAACTGTTTATGAGCATGAGTTGGAACCAAAACGCCCAACACTTGAACGAAAATCTAAAAATTCATCATACTCTTAAAATGGACTTATGACCACTGTTTAGGCGTATGAGGACCTTTCCATACGTCTAACACTTAGAATTTTCTTACCAAATTCATTCAAACCCTAATTTTGAAGATTTTCACTGTTCATCATGAACTTTTCAACTCTTGGTCAAAGTTTGACTTTTTGACTTTTTGACTGCAAAAAATCTTTGACTTTTTGACTTTTAACATTTATAAATCTATTTTTCACTCAAACTTTTACCTTTTATTTCTCAAATAATTTCCCGTCTCAAAATTTTGAAAATTTTTTTTTTTTTAATTACAAATAATCTCAATTCTTTATTTTTGATTGCAAAAAGCTTTTTCACATTTCAACTTAATTTGAAATCTTTTCAGGTTCATTTTTGTATCATATCAAACACACACATACTTGTAAACTTTTAGCATCATCCTTTTCATCCAAACATTTATTTTGATTTTCTTTTTCAATCTTTACTCCCCCTAAACTTTTAAGTTCAAAAACTTAAAAGTTTATTTGATTGATGAAAAATAAAGACAAACCAATCATTATCAACATGCCTGCACACAGAAAATCATGCAAAAATCAAAATAAAGCAGAATAAAACTCTACTATATACTTAATGAATCACATGCCTGCAGTGAGATCATATCAGTTAACAATCAGCACATTAACCAAAAAAAATTATGGATAGTCTTAGACAGTGATTAAATCCTGATCAGGTGTGTTCCAGGTCAGCGTTCCCGCAGCAGAGGAGACACTAGATCTAAGGACAGACAATGAGTACTTTGGTAAAAATATCAGCACACTTTTTCAATTCTTGAATTGATTAAGGTTCGATTAGATATGACATTATGTAACCCACACTTAGACTTAGAGAGTCTGACCCTCGTCAAGGAATACAAGCAAGCACTTTTACTCAACTTAAAAACCTGACATATATGTATAACCAGATCTCATGTTTAGGTCAATGAGAGAATTATCATGGTAAAACCATTTGATAATCTCCGAGAAAACCACCATGGACAAACCATTAGGTAATCTCCGAATCCATTTCATAAAGAAATAGATAGAGATGATTCATAAAGAATCATAGGACATCCATTTTGGACTTTTGAAAGGATTGTGCACATTGGCATCTTTTGCATCAGGTGAGAATATCCAGGTCTGTAATAACTTACAACAGAGGATAACTCGTCACTTTAGGTCTATGATGACTCATAACAGAGAAGTGAACAGATGCGGTAAACAGATCTCACGGTTATTCATATCACCACCAGGTGTGAGTTTGTGAATTGACAAGCAATCAATTAGATAGGTCAACACCACTCATTAGTACCAAGATGGATACACACAAATGCATAATGATTTAGTTAAATCACAAGAATCTACTTTTTCAGTATAATTGCTTGAGTTTACCCGCACATCATTTCTGATCACGTCAGATTTTATTAACGAGTGAAGTATGCAACTGATTAAAACTGATGTACTATCATTTCTCACATATTGCAATAGCAGATTCAATCCTAAAATTGAACAACTAAACTATATTTTTGTATTTTCATTTTATATTTTTCTATTTTGATTTTGCAATTTTTAGTTTTGTATTTGCTTTTTCTTTTAGCACACACACACAATATATACAATCAGGCAGTCAACTTTGACAGTTTCGCTTTTAATTTTCTTATTAAAAAGAGGGGAGGGTCTTTTTTTTCATTTTGATGAGTCAAAATTAGTTTTTAACATAGTTAATAAGACCAATAGACTCAATCAAATACTCAAACCTTCCTGGTAAAAAGGCTTTTGTAAAGAGGTCAGCCAATTGTTTTTCAGTTGATATTTGAATCAAAATGATTAAACCTTTTTCAGAGTTATCTCTAAGAAAATGATATCGAATTTTGATATGCTTTGTTTTTGAATGTTGGACAGGATTAGCTGTTATAAACATAGCAGCAGTGTTATCAATGTAAATATGGGTTTTAAAAAAATTGAACCCGTAATCCAGCAGTTGGTTTTGTAACCAAAGGATTTGAGAACATCCTGCTGATGCACCTATGTACTCATCTTTTGCAGTTGAGATGAGACATTTGTTTGTTTCTTACACTACCATGAGACTAATCTGGGACCAAAAACTGACAACCACCTGTTGTAGATTTACGATCTTGGCAACATCCCCCATAATCACTATCAGTATATCCATGTAACTCAAAGTTTCCTTCATAAGGATACCATAACCCTAGAGCCGGTTTTCCTTTGAGATATCTGAATTTGCGTTTGACAGTGATAAGATGAGATTCCTTCGGGTCTGATTGATACTTAGCACAGACACAAACAGCATACATGATATCAGGTCTAGATGCAGTAAGATACATCAAAGATCCAATCATAGATCTGTATAGAGTTTGGTCAATTGATTTTCCTTTCGAATCAGGATCAATCTTGGTGTTAACGTTAGTTGGAGTTCTGATTGATTGACAATCTTGCAGTTTAAAATTTTTCAAGAGCTTGTCAACAAATTTCTCTTGATTGATAAAAGTTCCATCTGCAGACTGTTTCATTTGTAATCCAAGGAAAAAGTTTATTTCTCCCATAGAACTCATTTGGAAACCAGATTTCATGATCTCTTCAAATTCTGAGCATAATTTCTGACTTGTAGAACCAAATATGATATCGTCCACATACACTTGAACACATAAGAGATCATCTGCATCCTTCTTTATGAATAAAGTCAGATCAATTTTCCCTCTTGTGTATCCATGTTGGATCAAATGCTGTGACCATGTATCATACCAGATTCTAGGAGCTTGATGGAGACCATATAAAGCTATGCTCAGCTTGTACACAGGTTGAAGGAATTCAGCATCTTCAAAACCTTAAGGTTGCTTAACACACACATCATCTGTGATTGGTCCATACAAGAGGCACCTTTGACATCCATTTGGTACACCTTGAATTCCATATATGAAGCATATGCTAGGAAGACACGAATTGCTTCAAGCCTTGCAACTAGAGCAAACACTTCATCATAATCAACTCCTTCCTCTTGGGTGTAACCTTGTGCTACTAGCCTTGCTTTGTTTCGAACAACAATTCCTCGATTATCTGATTTGTTTCTAAACAACCATTTTGTGCCAATGGCATTTTCTCCTTCAGGAAAATCCACAAGCTTCCACACTTCCTGTTTGCGAAACTGTAGTAACTCTTCTTGCATAGCCTCAATACAACTATTGTCCTATAACACTTTAGAGATGTTTTTAGGAACAATTTGAGATAGAAAACACGAGTATAAGCAAATGTTTGCTTGCTTGGAATGACTTCTCGTTGTTCTCTCATTCAAAGGACCAATAATCTGTAATATAGGATGTTTCTTGTGAATACGAGACGTTGGGATCTCAACTTCTTGAACATTCACATCAAGATTAGTCTGGTTCAAGTTGGAAAGCTGATGCAACAGGTTTGAAGAATGTGGAGTGAAATTCGGAACTTGAGTCGGTGAGTTGATAAAATAATCAAGCTTGTCATTTGCAACATTTACTGGACCATTTGCAACTGATGGAAATGAATTTTCAAACAGGTTAGAATTGAAACAGGTTAGAATTGAATGAGTTTGACACAAGAAGATTCAAACAGGTTAGAATTGAAACAGTTTCAACTGATGCAACATTTACTGAAAGATCCAAGATCTCCTACCTGTTTCCTGTTGACACAAGAAGATTCAAACAGGTTAGAATTGAATGAGTTTGACAAAGAATCTAAATCAAATAACCAAGCTGGACCATTTGCAACTGATGGAAATGAATTTTCAAGGAATTTAACATTGAAAGTTTCAATGATAACATTCTTCCTAGAGTTATAAACTCTAAATGCTTTTGAAACTGACGAATATCCAAGAAAAAATCCATCATCAGATTTTGCTTCAAATTTTCCAAGCTGATCATTTGAGTTTAAAATCAAAACCGGACAACCAAAAGATTTAAGAAAATCTATGTTTGGTTTCCGGCCAAACATCAACTCATAAGGAGCTTTCTGTTTATCTTTCACCAATAGTGTACGATTCTGAACAAAACACGCAGTTGATATGGCTTCATCCCAGAAAGTGATTGGAATCATTGTGTCTGCTAACATTGTACGAGCTGCCTCAATCAAAGTTCTGTTCTTTCTTTCTGCAACTCCATTTTGTTGTGGAGTTCTAGGAGCACTGAACTGATGAGCGATCCCTTTTCCTACACAGAACATGTCGACATTAGCATTTTTAAATTATGTTTCATTATCACTTCGAATGATTTTTACTTTTTGATCTAGATGATTTTCTACTTTAATGATAAACTCTTTTAATAATTCAGCCGTTTCAGATTTAGCACGCAAAAAGAAACCCAAGAAAATCTTGTAAAGTCATCAATGATAACTAAACAATAAGATTTCTTTCCAATACTTTGCACGTTTACTGGACCGAATAGATCCATGTGCAACATCTGTAAAGGCTTGGAATTTGAGTTTATCAGCTTGGACTTATAAGACGCTCTGTGTTGCTTTCCTTTCAAACATGCTTTACAAAGATCTGATGTAGCAAACTTCTTTGTTGGAATGCCTACTACATGATTTCCTGCAGCAAGCTTGTTCATGTTTTTGAAGTTGGAATGCCCGAGACGTCTATGCCAAAGCTGGCTTTCATCATTTGAGGCGTGAGCAATTAGGCAAGTTGTTTCTGTTGAAGGATTAACTTGAGACATATCCAGCTTGTAGACATCTCGATCACGAACAGCTTTAACAACCACCCATTCCTTGCTAATCTGAAAACCTGGCCTTAAAATATAACAATAAGAGTCTTCAAATAAAGCAAAATATGATTTATCACAAATTTGGGAAACGCTTAAAAGATTAAAGTTCAAATGAGCACAGTAGTTGACTTTATCAAAGCTAATAATCCCATTTGATACCTTTCCTTCTCCGGTAAACTTTCCACCTGCATCACCTCCAAAAGCTACATGCGTACCATCTTTTGTCTTAAAGTCTTGAAGTAAGGCATGATTGCCTGTCATATGTCGGCTACACCCACTATCAACATACCACGTGTTTATTGGTCGTCTTGGGCGTACCTGCATTTCAAAGACATTTAAGTTGAGTTATCAACCCAAGCCGAGATGGTCTTGGGCTTGCCATACTTATCAACAATGGTAAATTGCTTAAAATGGAGTTTATTCACTTTAGGTTTCGTTTGATATTTAGGATTATCTTTATTTTGTTTAATCCTCAAAGCATTGAAACGATTTTCAAGATCCTCATCAAGAAATTTTGAACCATCAACTGAAATATTCTTAGAAAAATTTTGCTTGTTAAATGTTTCGTTGTTCATTCTCACAGATCATGGAATGAAATTTCCTTGTGTATACTGCTTTGTTCTCACAGTATAATGATCATCATAATCAGAATTGATTCTTCTAAGAGATCTCAAGCCTAAGGAAGGTTGTTGTGATAAACCTTGAAAACCATTATTTTGATTTCTTTGAAATCTTGGATTACCATATCCATTCCTTGGCGAGTTCTTTCTGAAGTAACAATCTTCAGTATTATGATTCCTTTCATCACACAAGGCACAATATTTGTTGAAATAACAATCAGCAATTGAGTGATTTGTCATATCACAAATGTGACAGTACTTGTTAAAGTAACATTCAGATGTGTTATGATTATACATATCACATATGTCATAGTACCTTTGTGGAGATTTAAACAACTGATGATTAACCCTAGATGTGGATGCCACATTTGATCCTTGTTTAGATTTAGGAGTAGGCAAGTTAATCTGTTGTTTTTTATTTGTGAGTTTGTGCTTTTGATTTTTAGGTTTTGGCTTTTGAACATTTTCACAATTCTTTGACTCCTTAGACACAAATCTTTTATGAACAGAGGAAGACTTAGGACCTGAACCTATTTTTAGATCAGAGTTAGATTTGATCTTTGGTTTTGATGTCATTTCAGAGATTTTGTTCATGTCAAAAGTTCCTGCTGACACAAACTTCACAGGTTTAAATTGATTTGATTGATCGGTTCTTTGAGTTTGAGAATTTTTACCTTTAGCATTTGTTTTTCTCCTTCTTTGATTTCTTGTTCTTGGTGATATTTTGTTGCTTTGGGATGGAATTGAATCTTGAGAAGATTCTTTTTTAGATTCTTTAAGTTTTTGATCATTTTGGTTTGATTCATAAGAACTTGAATCATCGGAACATGAAGTATCTGATTTTAATTTCTCTTTTTTAGTTTTCCCTTTCTTTTTGTCATTGATTTCAATGACTTCTTCAACACATATTTCCATAACACAATCATTTGATCCTTTGGGAACAAACAACTTCTTGTTCTTTGGTCGAGACTCATAAGATTTAACTTTTATCGGATGACCATTTTTTATCTTCTCTGAGTCTTGTTCCTTAAAGATTTCAATATTTATCTTTTCAATTTCATTCTCTTCATTAGATTGAACATTCTTTTTCTTTTTATGAAAGGCTTTGAGCTTTGCTTTATTTTCAGGTGAGTGATCATGAGTATTAAAGTTCTCTGGCAAGGTGTTTGAGATTGATTCAGTCATAGGTTCATGTGTGAAACCTAGACCCGTTTTATCTTTGTCCTTTCTACCATTTACCAATTGTTCAACAATAGTTTTTGAACTTTTCACTTTTGCAAGATCAACCTGAGTTGCAGCATGTGCCAATTTTTCTTGTTCAAGTGTTTTAGTCATCTCTTCAAGTTGCCTTTTTACTTGTTCAAGTTCTTTAGAGTTTTGTTCCATGATGTTTAAAGAGATATGATTTTGTCATCAGAGATTTTATGATCAGCTTTGAGTTTGTTGTGCATTAATCCTTCTTGTTTGAGCTTATCACATATTTTGAACGAGTATGTTCTGTAGTGTTCAACTTGTTCGAAACATGCTTTAGTGCATATTTTTTCTCTTACTTCCAATGGGATTTCAGGATACGAAGATGAAGTCTCGGTATCAGATGATGAGTGTTCAACCTTAGGTTGTTCTGACTGTGCCATGAGAGCAACTTCTTCTTAATATTCCTTTGGATCAGATTTGTCACTCCAGTCATAGCCTTCATCATTGTCTGAATCATAATTTGCCTTTAGATCATTGTCTTCTGACCAGTCTTCATTATTAATCTCAACAATAAGTGCTAAACCAGAAGTAAGATCAGCAGTAAACTATTCTGCATAAGCACTCCAGTCATAACCATCATTAATGCTAACAATTAGAGCTTTATTTGGCTCTTCAGTTGTCTTTGATTCTTCTTTTAGTTCTGGCATTGGAAGACTTTGATACGGCTTCTGAAAAGTTTTTTGAGACTGATGCTGATATCTTTGACTACTAGAGCCTGCTTGACCATTGCCTCCTTGATTTCTTGGAGCTTTGCATTCTCTTGAAAAATGGCCATAGCTATTGCAGTTGAAACATCTTGATTTTGACTTATCAAAGCCAACAGTTTTGTTTGCACTTGGCTTGTAATTTCTGTTCACATAAGAATGTTTTTAAGTCCTATAAGCTATCATCACCATCTGCCAGTTCAAATCCATCTCTTCTACATCATCAGGATCCATCTCAAATAAATCCTGCAAAATCAAATTAACTTGAGTTAAGTAACTACCTTGATAAGCTTGAAAGCTTGCCATAAAAGCAGTAAAAGCAGATTTGGACTCTTCATCCTGTAACAGGATATTTATGAGGATATTTATGACATCTTTAACTTGTTAGGTTTAACAGAGTTAGAAGATGGAGTCTCAGTTTGAGGTATAGGCATTTGAGTTTTAGGAGGAGACTGAGGTTGATTTGTATAGACAGGAGCACTTTATAGGTTGAGTCAGTAAAGAAACCAGCTCCAACAAACAAATCACCCTCCTCTTTTGGAGAGCGATCATCTTTAGCCACAAATGCATTCTCCACTGTGTTAGCTGGAGATGCAACATACTTATACTGAGATGTTGATGTAGATCTGTCATTGTTTCTTGAACTCTCATCAATTTCAACTGATTCTATTTTGGCAATCAGAAGATCAAGATCCATAGGAAACTTTTCTGTATGCTTCAACAAAGTAACTGTTTGTTTCCATGAAGATGGAAGAGCATTAAGAAGTCTGTCATTTAGATCTTTGAGATCATTCTTCACACCAACAGTTGACATTTCAGTACTAAGTTGTACAAATCTGTTCATCATTTGATTTATAGTTTCTCCAGAAAGATGCTCAAACAATTCCAATTGTCTTTTGAGTTTCTGCCTTTTAAGATCTTGTATTTCTTTACCACCTTCACAAATTATCTTTAAAGCTTTGTACATGGTATACGCAGTTTGATAACTATCAAGTCTTGTCAGCACCTCCAAAGGTAAACCCTTGCACATCAGTGAATAAGCTTTAATGTCATTTTTTACTTTCTTCATATCATCACCATGTAGACCATCTTCAGGATAAGGTTCTTGAGAGTCTTTGTTGTAAACAAATCCTCTGTCCGGACCATCTGATGTAACAGGAATATGTGGTCCTTTCTCTATTGACTTCCAAAGATCAGTATCAATAGAGTTTAAATAATGTTTCAACCTGAGAGACCAGTTTTTGAAATCAGCTCTGTTCTTCAACTTAGGAACTCTGTTCTCTGAATCTTCAGACTTAGCCATTTTAAGTTTTGAATTTAAGAAAATAAACTGTTTTTGTTGTTTTTAAAGATTGAAATAAAACAAAGAAATGACAATATTTTTGGATTTTAGATTTTAAGAAAATTTTCTAAGTGTTGAATGAAAAGTCTGAAATCTGATGCGCCTGATGCTTGTGAAACGCCCACTTTGAACTTGAACACCTAAGGGAATGCCTTAGTAGAATTGTCAAACGCCTGAACAGTTGTCAAACGCCTGGGTACTTAGTCAAATTTGCTGAATTTTCAAGTGAAGCGCCCAAACAGTCTTCAAACACCTAGAATTCTTAGGTTTCAAAAATGTCCACACAGTGGTAAAACGTCCAAACAGTGTCAAAACGTACAACTCTGAAACGCCCAAACAGTGTTGATGCGCCTAAACAGTTGTTATGCGCCTAAACACTTAAGCAATTTTCAGATGATTTTAACCCTTCAAGCACCTAATTCATCATCTTCATAACAACTTGATCTTATCAAACTCTTCAAAACTTGATTAATTGATCTGAAAACTTTCAATCGGGTAGTATATACACCTATAATCAATCCTCAATCATCAATTCTCTCAATTAACAACAATAAATCTGAATTTCTGTTTGAATTTGAGTTCGAATACGAATAACAGTTTCGCACACAAATCTGATGAAAATTCAGATCTGAATGTGTGAAATTACTCAATTGTGATTCAATTCATGTTTCTAATGATGAAACACAACTGAAATCAACAATTAATTGATCAATTGCTATCAAACACAGATTCAAGTGATTCACAGAGCTCAAAAGTCAATTTTAAGCTTCAAATCACTGAACCGAAAGCTCTGATACCATTTGATAGGTTCAAATGGATCGATCTGTGTTGATGTTGTAATGCAGTGATCAATATATGCACAAAGTAATCAACAAAAGCAAAATACTTCAAAAATTCATAGAGTTTTCATTGATAGCAAAATGCAATTGGATACAATGTACAGAGAGTGAATTCTAACCGTATTCTCTCAAAATCTCTTTCAAAGTCTATCTGTACAAAATACATAATATCCTATTTATACTAAACAATGAAAACTAAGGAACATATATTTACAAATAAGTCCCTATACTATGACAGAAACAAAATATAAAGACTAAATGTTAATCTTCAATAGCTCCAACAAGGTTGTAGAGGGATTGCCTTATCAGGTGGGGTTCATTTGAATGAAAAAATAAAAAAATAACATTTATGGAGAGAATATAGAGATTAGGTCTGACATAAGTACAGTGGTTCAAAAGACTCATTTGTCTCTCATTTGATCTATGTAATCCATCTTTAAGAAAGTACAAAATTCATAAAATCAATGGCCATAAAATGAGTTAAAGAGTTTTCACAAAAAGGAAGGGTTCTCACATGATCTCATTCCTATAAATAAATAAATAAATAAATAAATATATATATATATATATATATATATATATATATATATATACACTAATCACTAATTTGGTTTGTATATTGGGATTGTATCTTGAGCTTCAATGGATGTTTTTGCAACTTTTATATGCATAATCTATCTAAATTAATTAAAATAATTTTTTAAGGGACACATGACATGATTTTAGAGCATTTAAATCTAATTTTTCTCGTTTATCTCTGCTATTCAATTATTATATTAATTACTAATTCACTATATCATTTAATATTTTTCATATTAAAAATATTTTTGATGAATTAAAAAAGAGATTTTTCTATAAATGCAATTTCTAAAGAAATAATTTTTTTTATAAAATAAGAATTTTTTTTAAACATCAAACTTTTTTAAAAATACGAAATATTTAAAATCAAAGCTTTTAAAAAATAATGTTTCAAAAATAAATTTTTTAAAACATAAGTTTTTATGAAACGAAAATAATTAAAATTCAAATTTATAATAAGAATATAGAGCTGAATATGGGATTCGCCTAGAGTGTTACAAAGCGATAGCCAACCGTATCTTTGTCGACAACAGAAGCAGAATATAGAGCTGCTACGATGGCCTCACAAGAATGTGTGTGGTTAACCTTACTGTTGGAGGAGTGAAACCAAGAGATAAGGTACAAAGTTCAGCTGATGTGCGATAATCTGTCAACCATTAAGTTGGCTGAAAATCTCGTGTTTCACGCCCATACAAAGCATATCGAGATTCATTATCATTTTATACAAGAAAAAGTGTTGAAAGGAGAAATTGATATGGTGTGGGTCGATACTGAGGAATAAGTCACAAATGTGTTCACCAAAAGCTTGTCTAGGCCAAAGCTACTAAAGTTTTGCAAAATAATGGAGTTAGCTCAAGTGGATAATGAGAGTGAGTATTAACATCGGTCATAATCAACTTGAGCAGCTAGTGTCATGTAGAACATGCACCAGCACGTGCATGTTTATTTCCTTTTATTTTATTTGCATGTTTAAGTCTTTATTTTTATTTTAATGTTTATGCAAGTAGTGGATGGTTTTATTTCCTTCAATCATGTAGTAGTGGGTAGACATAGTAAAGTAATGGGTTTATTTTATTTGCATGTTTAAGTCTTTATTTTTATTTTAATGTTTATGCAAGTAGTGGATGGTTTTATTTCCTTCAATCATGTAGTAGTGGGTAGACATAGTAGAGTAATGAGTAGTTATTTTGTCCTGTTTTGCTTCAGTAATTTCATTTTCTCAGATGAATGAAGTATTCGACTATTTTCCTTCAATTTACACAGAGAAGCTTTTAAGTAAAACAGTGAGTGTGTGTGTTCTCTAGTTCTGCAGATTTCAGTTCTCACATTGAAGACTGTTAGACTATGTCAGCTATTATTATTTAGTCCTAGTAATCTTCTCATTAGTCTAGGGTATCTAGATGTAACTTATTTATCTATATATATTTGGTGTAATCTCTTCAATAATCAATTAAATGAAATTACCTTTCATAGTTTGATTTGGTATCAGAGCCAAATCAGACTCCAACCCTAATTGGTCTTTCCAATCGGCCATCCTACCTCTAACCCTAATTCTGCCGCCGATCAAAACCATGGATGCAACAACACCTTTTACTAACACTGAGAAGACTATCCATAACTCTCACAAATTCCCCTTTACTCTCAAACCTACAAACTATGGCCACTGGCGATCAATGATTGAACCATTTCTTACATCACACATTCTTTTCGGTTATGTTGATGGAACAATACCTTGTCCATAAAAAACAACAACTGTTGGATCTGACACCACTTATAATCCTAGTTACACCCCATGGATCTCCAACGATGCCCACATCCGAACCCTAATCACAACCGCAATTTCTGAAGACTCCTATCAACATGTACAAGGAAAAACTTCTCGCGAAGTTTGGCTTTCGTTAGAGCGGGCTTATGCTCCAAATACTGCTGCCCACGAATTCACTCTTGAAAATCAGCTTCTCAGAATAACTCAAAACGGTGATGAACACAGATTATATCTCAAGAGCACAAGGATATGCAACCGCTTTGGCAAATATTGGTGATTCAAGATAAAGATCTTGTCATGTTTACTATTGCAGAGCTACGAGAAGAGTATAATGGCCTCAATAGTAATTTGCTGGCTCGTTCCCCTCCTGTTACCTTCAATGAAATCCATGCTATTCTTAGTGACCATGATTACCTAATCACCACCACTCTAAACACCAACTCGAAGGCATATTAAGGGTAGTTGGGTTGGTTAGCTAGTGTCAATTCCTTGCTGCACAACAGCCTTGTTTTCCAACCTCTCAACACCAATTTTCAACTGCAACACACTCAACCCAACCAACTCTTGATCAATTACAGCAACAACTTCAAAATATTCAGTTAATGGCCTCTCAGTTGGGACAATAATTAAATCCAAGTATCTTACCAAACCTCAAGCAAATTATGGTTCTCGGTCTCACAACAACAATCGAGGTGGTCGGAACAATCGCACCTACTCACGTGGTAATTCTCGTGGTGCTTTTAATCCACGAGCTAGAGATAATAGTAGTGCATGACAATTCTCATGGGCTTCAACTCAGAATATGGTTTATGGTCACTTCAATCGTTGTGGAATTGGCCACCTAACTTCACAGTGCCCAAACCAGCAGAATCAACCTCGGTCTGCACCTCAAGCCAATTTCACAACCCACTTCGATGTTGGATCTTCATATGGCACCACTTGGAAGCCCGACACTAGTGCAACACATCATGCCACTCTGGATCTATCAAGCCTAGACAACTTAGAGGCATACTATGGTAATGATTCTTTACTTATTGGTGACGGTAAATTTATTCCTATCTTTAACATTGGTTCTTCAACAATCTATTCATCACACAAAAGTTTTCATTTATCTAATATTCGTCATGATCCTAAACTAACACAAAACCTTTAATCTGTTTAAAAATTCTGTTTTGATAACAATGTCTTCTTTGAATTTCATGCTTCTTATTTTGTTGTGAAGGACGAGTCTACACACAATACCCTCCTTACGGGTCCTAGTGAGCAGGGTCTATATTCCATTCGCCTACCACAGCTCAAGTCTTTACCCAAGGTTGCATTCACTGCTGTCAAAGCTTCTCCAAATATTTGGCATTAACGTTTGGGACATCCTCATAATCAAGTGTTTTATTCAGTTTTTTCTCGTTGTTCTTTACTAGTTTCGAACAAATTATCAAATAATTTATGTTCTTCTTGTCAAATGAGAAAATCTTCAAAATTATTGTTATCTGATTCTATTTTTAGGAGTAATAATATCTTAGATCTTGTATATTATGATGTTTGGGGTCCTTCACCATCACCATCATTTGATGGCCATCATTATTATTTGTTATGTGTGGATCATTACACTCGTTACATGTGGATTTATCATCTAACAAAAAAATCCGATGTTTATATCACTCTAACCAATTTCATTACTATGGCTGAACGCCAATTTAATACTAAATTAAAATGTATACAATCTAACTAGGGGACGAATTTAGACCCATTTCCAATTTTTGTCGCAACCTTGGTATTATTCATCAACGCTCGTGTCCACACACAAGCGAACAAAATGGTATTGTTGAACGTCGTCATCATCACGTTGTAGAAACTGGTTTGGCTATCTTGGCTCAATCCAGTCTTCCTTAGCTCTTCTGGCACTTTGCCTTTGAAACGACCGTGTATCTTATTAACCGGCTTCCCTCTCGTGTTTCATCCAACAAATCTCCTTTTGAACACGTTTTCAAACGAAAACCTGACTACTCATTTCTACGCGTATTTGGTTCTCAGTGTTTTCCTTATCTTCGCCCGTATAACCGTTACAAAATGGAGTTTCGTTCCACACCATGTGTCTTTCTTGGCTACAGCTTATCTCATCATGGCTATCGATGTTTTGATCCTTCCACTAACCATATCTACATCGCTCATCATGTCCGCTTCAATGAACATATTTTCCCATACAAACCACCACCCACTCCTACCCCTACACCACCACCACCCTCCCCATATTTTTCTGTCTTCCCTAATCCACCACCCAGCTTTCCTCCAGAACCAACCAACCCTCCGACTCAAACACCACTCGTTACCTCTACACCAAATACACCCATTTCGAAGCCAAATCCACCAACATCACCATCTGCACCACCACCATCACACAATCCGCAACCTCCACGACCACCACCACCCCAACAAACTAGGCCTGCCAATCTTCGTCCAAATCCAAAACAAACCGCCAGATTTGATCCGGTGGCCTACACAACCACCACACTTCCCACTCCTCCTATTGAACCAACTAGCTTTGCTGTTGCTAATAAGTATACTGAATGGCGCCAAGCTATGTCAAATGAGTTGGATGCGTTTTATAGAAATGGTACGTGGACACTTGTGCCCCTTGTGCCTAATGCTAACGTTATTGATTGTAAATGGGTTTACAGGTTGAAATCAGATGAAAATGGTAAAAACAGCAGGTATAAAGCAATGGTTGTTGCCAAGGGTTTTCACCAACAACATGGTGTGGATTATCATGAGACCTTCAGCACGGTCATCAAGCCTACAACCATTCATACTGTGCTATCTCTGGTTGTTACAAATAAGTGGTCTTTTCGACAGTTAGACATCGACACAGCCTTTCAACATGGTAACCTCGAAGAAAAAATTTACATGCGTCAACCACCGGGCTTTGTTGATCCGCAAAGTCCCCAACATGTGTGCTTACTAAACAAATCCATATATGGTCTAAAACAGGCTCCTCATGCCTATTTCCATAAGCTATCCGTGGCACTTTAGCATCTCAGGTTTCATGGATCCAAAACAAATCCATCATTGTTTATTCATCACTCAGCAGGCTCTCTTATTTACCTACTTGTCTATGTTGATGATATTATCATCACCGGTAATAACTCTACTAAATTTACATAGCTCATTGCAGAACTTAACTCACTCTTCCCACTTAAAGATATGGTTAGCTGCATTATTTTTTGGGAGTTGAGGTTACTCATAAAGGCCATGACTTGATTATTTCACAAAGAAAATATATTGATGATATTCTGCACAATGCAGGATTGACATATTGCAAACCCACTTCTACTTTGATGAGCTCCTCCTCTGTTCTACTACTAGATGATAGCCCTCTTCTTCATGATCCCTCTCAGTACAGACAGATAGTGGGAGCTCTTCAGTATGCCACTCTTTCTCGTCCTGACATTGCCTTTGCTGTCAACAAAGTTTGTCAGTTCATGCATCCTCCCACTGACAACCACTGCGCTGGCGTTAAGCGTATTCTATGCTATCTAAAAGGCACTATTAATATGGGCCTTTGGATCCGTCACAACATAGGCTATCGGCTTCAAGCGTTTACAGATTCTCACTAGTCCACCACTCTTCAGGGCTTCTCGAACTCTGATTGGGCTGGCTGCCCAATCGATCGTCGGTCCACGGGAGGATTTGCTATATATCTAGGCACCAATCTCATTTCATGGTTTGCTCGTAAACAACGGACCGTTTCTTGCTCTTCAACGGAGTCTGAGTACAAAGTCATTGCTAATATTGTTGCAGAATTAATTTAGGTACAATCTCTTCTTCAAGTACTTGGGTTAAACAGTGATGTGCTAACACTTTGGTGTAACAATCTTGGAGCAACTTACCTCACTGCTAATCCTGTTTTTCGTGCTCGGACTAAGCATGTTGAAGTCGATTATCATTTTGTTCGTGAACAAGTTACTCAAGGAAAACTCAAGGTTCACTTTATTTCCACAAAAGATCAAGTAGCCGATATCTTTACAAAGCCATTATCTTCCCAGAAGTTTGAATTTCTTAGGTCTAAGTTGCAGATTGCTAACCGCCCTGAACTTGCGAGGGAATGTTAGACTATGTCGGCTATTACTTATTTAGTCCTAGTAATCTTCTCATTAGTCTAGGGTATCTAGATGTAACTTATTTATCTATATATATTTAGTGTAATCTCTTCAATAATCAATTAAATGAAATTAACTTTCATAGTTTGATTAAGACCCACTTGATTTTACATAAACCTTATTATTTTGTAATATACATACAACCTGTTACATCGTGCGAAGAGAAATCACTAGTTTATCTCATGGTTTTAAAGCTCGGATGGTTCGGCAGGTCTGACCGAGAATCGGAGGGGGACCGATCCAAGCAGCCCCCCTTAGTTTTCTATTGGTTTGACCAGTCTATTCGTCTCGTTTCGATGGTCGAACGAGGAAGCGGTTTGCGGTTGGATAGGATTTTGGGGTTTTTTTATTTTTTTAAATTTTAATGGGTTTAACCGATAAGCTGAATGATATATTAGAGTACTAGCTTTAGTAAATCCGTGTATTGCACAGGCTGAATAAATAAAATATTAAAATATAATGAAATTTTAATATTAAATATAATGAAATTTTAATAGTTATAAAATGATATTTTAAGATAAAATATAATTAAAATTATGTATAAGTAAGGACTATAAAAAACAATGATATTAGCTTTTTAATCTTCTGTTTTTAAACTTTATTTTATCTCCAAAAAAAATAAAAATTTTGTTTTAACACAAACTTTGTAACACTCTAGGCGAATCCCACATCGACCGTGGACAGGAGAGATTCCTGATTCATAAGTAATGTATGGTCTCTAATATCATCAACGCGTTTTGGGCGTATTGGCTGTGGATGAGAGGAGAACTCCACAGTTAAGCGTGATCAGGTAGGAGCAATCCAGGGATGGGTGACCTCCCTGTGAAGTTTTCACCTGGGCAACTAAAAGCAAATCCGTAAGCTCCTCATGGGCAAAGCGGACAATATTGGTGGTACGAGAGGCCGGTGGCCACGAGGAGCTCACGGATTTGCTTTTGGTTGCCCGGGTGAAAACTTCACAGGGAGGTCACCCATCCCTGGATTGCTCCCACCTGAGCACGCTTAACTGTGAAGTTCTCCTCTCATCCACAGTTAAGCGTGCTCAGGTGGGAGCAATCCAGGGATGGGTGACCTCCCTGGGAAGTTTTCACCCGGGCAACCAAAAGCAAATCCGTGAGCTCCTCTTGGGCAAAGCGGATAATATTGGTGGTACGAGAGGCCGGGTGTTACAAAATGGTATTAGAGCCACTCCTGTGCCGTTCGGGATGGTGGGGCAAACCTCATCAACGATGGTGAGTCCCCGGGGGTGTTCAGATGGACACCTTAGGCGAATCCCACATCCCTGATGGGGATGGTGGGGCAAACCTTATCGAGGACGATGAGTCCAAAAGGGGGGGTGTTTGTAACACTCTAGGCGAATCCTACATCGGCCGTGGATAGGAGAGATTACTGGTTCATAAGTAATGTCTGGTCTCTAATATCATCAACGCGTTTTGGGCATATTAGCTGTGGATGAGAGAAGAACTCCACAGTTAAGCGTGCTCAGGTGGGAGCAATCCAGGGATGGGTGACCTCCCTGGGAAGTTTTCACCCGGGCAAACAAAAGCAAATCCGTGAGCTACTCGTGGGCAAAGCGGACAATATTGGTGGTACGAGAGGCCGGGTGTTACAAACATTTTAAAAAATTTAATTATTAACATATTTTTATTATAACTTCTAATTTTAATTAATTTTTGTTTATAAAAATTTTACTTAAAAACATTAAATTTTGAACATTTCATATTTTTAAAAATTTTGATGTTTTACAAAAAAATATTTTGTAAATATTTATTTATTTAAAAATAATATTAATAAAAAGATATATTTTTTAATTTATTGTTAGTAATTAATGTGATATTAATAGTAGAGAAAATCAAAAAAAATTTAGTGAGATTAAATATGATGATTACATGTGTCCATCATAATTACTATTTTATTAGAATAGTAAGTTAAGATAAGATTGAACATAAATTTATGTTTAGTTTTATATAACTATAACATACACACATAAAATTTTTATATTGAATTATATATAACTATATACATAATATAATATTATATAAAATTATAATGGCATCCGGTTTTTAAATTTTATCCGACAACAGACTTTTAATACGTCCGGTTCATCATTCAATCCGGTGAAAATATGGGTTTTTCTTTTTAAGAATTTTAAGAAGTAATTATTTTAAAATAATAAACATAAAAGCTCTAAAATCAGAAATGGAAAGAAGGTAGTCGTTCCTATGTATCACCATTATCCATTCGTTGATAGCTAAGCCTCTCTCCATTAGAAAATAATAGAGGCAATTACATATATCTCATTGTAAACTTTATTAATTGCATATTTACCCAACTCAAAACCCAAATTGCATATATCCCCTTCCTTATTCTATTTTGTTGCATATTTACCCAACTTAAAACCAAAATTACATATATCCCCTTCCTTAATCTATTTTATTGCATATTTACCCAACTTAAAACCAAAATTGCATATATTCCCTTCCTTAATCTATTTTATTACATATTTACCCAACTTGAAACTAAAATTGTATATAACTCCACTTTTAATGTAAGAAAATATCAAATTTACGCATTTTAAATTTATTATTAAAAATAGATCATATGATGACTATTTACTCATAATGATTTGTGATTGCTTATTGTTATAATCTTTTTGGTTCTGTAACGATTTAAAATTTTTGTATTTGTGTTGTATTTTATTATTGTTACTCCAAAAGCTTGATAAAGAGAAATACACTCAACATTATCGAATAAAATTATTAAAAAATACAAAAAAAGTTTAAGAAACTAAAAACGCTCATTAGCGAAACATTATTAAAAAAACAAAAAAGATATGTAAAAAGAAAAAAAAAGATAGCTAAAAATGGGTGTATGTGAAAATTTAAAAAAATTTAATAGTTTTGGTAAAGACAAGGGTAACATTGTCTATCAATAATTTATTTTTAATAAAATAAATCAATGGGTAAATTTGAAAAAAAAAATTCATTAAAAGAGGGGATATATGCAATTTTTGTTGTAAATTGGGTAAATATGCAATTAAAAAGATTAAAGAAGGGGGCATATGCAATTATAATTTTGAATTGGGTAAATATACAATTTAATTATTTTGCAAAGACATATATGCAATTATTCCAAAATAATATTATTCACTTCATTTCCTAATCGATATGATATATGAGAATGTATCTTTTATATAAAGTATATTTTATTCTTCTGTAACAACACTCTCTTTCTCTTAAATCATGACTATTACATTTTAAATACCATGTTTGTATTGTTTTCTATTTTGTGTTCATAGGAAGATTTAGTAGTATGATTATGTGTTTATTTTTTGGTGTTCCTATAAAAAACAAGGTGATATTTTGTTCGTTATTTAAATAAAAGATTTGTCAATGTGAGATATGACCGTGTAGAGCCGTTTTTTACCACTGATCTATTGTTTTGGTTCAGGATGTCGCATGGGTTTTTTGTATTGATTGATCGGTTTTACACGAGCTCAAACATACTGGTATGTGTCTCATTTCATGAAATATCTTTTGCAAATTTATAGTTTATATTATTATAACATAATTAAAATTTTCAAATTATCTCTCTGATTACTACGAGGAACTCCGTTTCGAGCAAGGTTTTCTTTACACGGGTCAAACTATGATCACAACAGATGATAATGTCAAATGAAAAATAAACATATGAAAACATGAGAAAGTTTATTATATTTGTGAAGGATGGGATACGATCTACAAGGAAAGACAATTTGAACAATATACTATTTTAAGTTGAAATTTAGAAAAAATTAGAATAAGATTTATTCTAAAATAAAAAACTTACTGCAAATCATTTTTTAAAATTAAATTAGTAATTATTGGTTTATATAATTATAAATAACACGAAAAATAATCAACACGAAATTTAGAAAAAGTCATTATTATATAACCAAAAATAATCAACACGAAATTTAGAAAAAATTAGAATAAGATTTATTCTAAAAATAAAAAATTATTGCAAATCATTTTTTAAAATTGAATTTGTAATTATTACCTTAAATAATTATAAATAACGAAATCTTCTGGCATATATAAAGTTCATTATGTTGAATCATTACATGTTTTATCGAAGTTTTCTTTTTAATTTTTATTCTAAATTTTTGCCTTAATTAACTATAAAGTATACTAAACTTAACATACTTCCCTAAATTATTATACATTTACTTATATATGTTCACACATTACATCCTCAAACTTTGTACCATTGCTAACCATTACTTTCTAATACAAAATACAATTTCTTTTTCACAAACTATTATTATGGCATCGAGCATTGTTAAAACTTCCTAGTAATGTTTATATTCAATACATTATTTTTGTGATTCACACTTATCATGCTTCATACATTTACATTCTTCTTAATATGTTGGTCATTTTCTACATCTGAGGTTACTTTCTTGAAGGATTTGGATATCCGTTGAAATACCAGACAGGAATAAAGATCCAGAATTATATTCTCTTGTAAGTGAGTTCATGATACATGGTCCTTCTCGTGTTGAGAATATGAAGTGTCCGTGCATGATCGACGGAAGATGCTCGAAAAACTTCCTAAAAAGTTCCGTCAAGAAACG
Organism: Flaveria robusta; assembly: GCA_025506415.1. NCBI lineage: Eukaryota > Viridiplantae > Streptophyta > Magnoliopsida > Asterales > Asteraceae > Flaveria > Flaveria robusta. The sequence continues at coordinate 16,713,667 of CM046473.1, forward strand.
TGTATTGACTCTGATGGTTTGCTGAAGTATAAAAGAGTAAATTCTGGTTTATTTGTAGAAAAATCAGGTGTAAAGTTGGATAACCGAAACGTGGTTCCGTACAACAAAGTGTTTCTCAAAAGATATCCGGCGCATATAAACGTGGAATGGTGTAATCAAGCTGGTTCAATCAAGTATTTGTTTAAGTATATAAACAAAGGTAATGATAGAGCAACTGTTTGTTTTGTTCCAACTAATGAACAAAATGGAATAGTTGACTCAATTAACTAGATTAAAGAGTTTTACAACTATAGGTACATATTAGCTTGTGAAGCATCTTGGTATATTTATTGATATGATGTTCATTATAGGACTCCTTCAGTTATTAGGTTTTCATTTCATCTGCCAGGCCAACAACAAATTATATAAGATGCAGATGATCATATAGACAATGTTCTAGAACAACAATCTATGTCTACTTCGATGTTTTTTAATGGGTGGATGTAATGCAATAAAATTTACCCACAAGCATGTAAACTCAATTATGTTGAATTTCCTACAAAGTTTGTGTGAAAAGTCAACAAGCGTACTTGGGTACCCATAAAGGTCGGTTTTTCGATTGGTAGAATACATTCGGTATCTCCATCTCTTGGTGAAGCAAATTATTGAGAATTTTGTTGAACGAGGTTAAAGGGGCAACTTCTTTTGAGGATATTAGAACTTTTAACGGTTCTGTGTGTCCTATGTTTAGAGATGCATGTTTTTCAAGGGGACTTTTGGATGATGATAATGAGTACAGTAAAGCAATTGAGGAAGCTAGCATTTTAGGGACAGGTTATTTTTTACGAAGTTTATTTGCTACGATGTTAATGTCTGATAGCCTTTCTAGGCTTGACTTTGTTTGGGAAAGAACATGGAATTACTTATTTGATGGAATACTTTACAACCAACGTATTACCTTAAAGCATCCAGGTATAATAAATTAACTGTATTTTAAATTAGATAATTTACATAAAGTTACTAATTATTATCTCATACAACTTTATGTTTTATATGTAGATTTACTGGTTTAGTGCTTTCAGAAGAACAGATTAAAAACCTTACATTGTACAAGATTGAAAAGTTTTTGCTTCGTAATAATTCAAGTCTACGAAGGTTCTCGACCATGCCTTATCCGGATCATAATCTTATATCTTTTGCAAACAATTTGTTACTTAATGAAGAACTAGCATATAACAAAGACGTATTGCACGTCTACTTAAACATAGTTGAGGATTCTTTTTGCCACATTAAACCAGACAACGATCTTGCACGTCTACTTAAACAAACATCACTGATTATTTGGGATGAAGCACTAATGGTACATAAACATGCATTTGAAGCTCTTGATAGATCATTAAAAGACATATTTTCTTCTATATCAGCATCGACATCCACTTTACCATTTGATGGGAAGGTAATGTTTTTGGAGGTGATTAAGACAAATTCTAACCGGTTGTCCCAAGTGGTAGTAGGCAACAAATTGTTGATGCTTCTTTGAGTTCTTCTTACATTTGGAAAAATTGCACGGTCCTCAGCTTGACAAATAAAACTAAGACTGACTTCCAGTAATGATTCATTTGATATAGAACAAACCAGAATGTTTGCACAAGGGCTCTTAAGCATAGGTGAAGGTACAGTTGGTGGTAAGAATGATGGTTAAGCAATTATTGACATACCTGATGATCTTCCCATAAAAATAATCAATAGATCCCATTTCAAAGTTGATTGATTTTGTATATCCTTTGTTTTAGAAAATTATAAAGAACCAAATTACTTTCATGAAAGGGCAATTTTAACTCCAAAGAACGAGGTGGTGCATGAGATCAATGAAAAATTGCTTTCAATTTCCTGGGTGAAGAGAAAGAATATCTTAGTTTTGATTCTATATGTCAAACAAAAATGTTGAATTCTAATTTAGATGAAAGTTTATACTCTCCAGATATACTCAATGGAATAAAACTTGGCGGTTTATCCAATCACAAGTTAGTGTTAAAAGTCGGTTTTCCAGTAATGCTTCTCAGAAACATTGACCAAAAAAATGGGTTATGTAATGGAACGCGACTACAAGTTGTATCATTAGGAACTCGTGTTATAGAAGCAAAGGTTATATCTGGCAGTAACATTTAAGAATGTACTTTTATCCCTAGAATTTCATTGATACCAACTGATAAGAGGCTACCTTTTAAATTTTAAAGAAGGCAATTCCCTCTAACTGTGTGTTTTGCCATGACAATAAATAAGAGTCAAGGTCAATCTTTATCAAGAGTTGTTTGTTTTTAAAACAACCAGTGTTTACACACTGACAGCTTTACCTCGTATTGTCATGAGTTACGAGAAGAGATGGATTAAAGATTGTTATATTAGACGAAAATGGTGAAACTTCAAGTAAAACCTCAAATCTATAACATCTAATAAAACAAGGTTTCTTTTGCCACTTGTCATTCTCTTAAGTCATTTTTTTGCCACTTGTTATTTTTCTAGACCTACACACATCAATTTTCTCTTATTAAAAATGAATTTTATTAATTGTTATATTTCTCTCTCTTATCTTTTTTTTTTTTTTAAAATCAAACTATATTTTCATCTTTTAATTAAAATCTAAATAACACTAAACATTTTTTAAACAAAATATTTTTGAATCGTTTTGCATTGGAAAAAAATTATAAACAGGTGAAATATTTTAAAACATTCTTCTTAAAACAACCAGAATAATTACAAACCAGAGTTTTTAAAAAACAAGATTTTTATAAAAAAAATATTTTTTTATAAAAAATCTTATAACGAATGTTTAAAAATAAAACTATTTAGATAAGAGTGTTAAAGGATGGTATAATTGTTTTATCTCTTGAACTATTACGTATATAATATTTTAATTATATTTTATATTAAAATATTATATTGTAACTATTAGTGTTATTTTACATATATATTTTACGTTAGGGAAGGATCAGGTCTTTTCGAAAGCTTTAAAATTTAATTCGCCAATTATGAGTTGGGTGTTTTAACCATTCAGCCATGGATACTTAGCAGGTCATTTCAAGTAATTGTAGCAAAACCTGACCTGTTGACCCATTTGCCTTTCCAGCGATACGAATGTATTTAAGTTATTGTCGTTCTATAAGACCATAATGAAAACAAATATTTGTTTTTCTTCTAGGCGAATACGATAAACTAAAATAAGCGTGAAACAATTGTAAACCTAATTATACTTACTTTCTCATTTCTTTATATTATTAATAATAATATTGAATACTAATAATATTACTCATACCATTTTTAAATTAAAAAAAGCATAATTTAATAAATTAAAAACCTATTTTTTATTAAAAATACACTTTTTAAAAACAAAACTTTTTAAAATATAGAATACAAAGAAATTTAAAAAAAACATTTTTCTTAAAACAATATATTTAAAAATCGCAATTTTTTATAAAATAAAAGTTTAAGAAAATACATTATTGTTTATTTACTTAGCTATTTATATGTAATTATAATCATATTTTATATTCAAGCATGATTTTATAAAGCGTAAATTTTTATTAATAATTATTTAATATATTATATTTATTCAATTCGTGTATTACACGGGGACTAACCTAGTGTTGTACACAAGGAGGTTTTTAGAGATTTGTAAAAATTTAATGTTTTATTTTTCCAATGTATTAAAATTTTTCACGTAAGTTTATTGTAAACATATATTTTAATAACTGTTACGTTATTTTTACATTATTGTATTATATTATCCTGCATAATTAACTTTTTATTATTTTCATGAATGTAAATTTTTTCAACCCGTGTAACACACGGGTTGTTAGGCATATATATACATATATATATATATACACACACATATATATACATATATAAATTTTTTCAACCCTTGTAACACACGGGTTGTTAGGCATATCCAGTTTTAAATTCGATCCGACAGCGGACTAGTAATACGTGCGGTTCATCATTCGATACGGTTCTGAAAACACTTTGGTATTTTTTTTTTTAAGAATTTTAAGAAGTAGTTATTTTAAAATAAAAAACATAAAAGCTCTGAAATCAGAAATGGAAAGAAGGTAGCCGTTCCTGTGTATCACCATTATCCATTCGTTGATAGCTAAGCCTCTCTCCATCAGAAAATAATATTATTCACTTCATTTCTGAATCAAAAATGGCTTCAACCTCGCTTCTTCCACTCGGTAATTCATCTTCCTCCTTCTCAATCGCTCTTCTTTCAAATTTCTCCCGATGAAGAGCTAATTGTAGCAATTTTTTATGGGAACTATGAGTATGACGTAAATTGTCACATGAGGTAGATCTAGTATGTATATGATCTAATGTAATATCATATGGTCATCTGAAGATTTGTTGAAATGCATATAAATTCTCAATTATGGTTGAACACACACTTCTTTGAAGTTATTCACTTATGCTACATTGATCCAACAAGAAACCCTACACATTTGCTCTAGAATCTGTATGTTTTTGAGATCAATATCTTAAATGGAACAAATTACATGTGGTTTTCATTGTTGATGAATGATTCTTACCTAGCAGGTTCTTTTTTGGGAATTTGTCTAGCAATCAGCAAATAACCAGAGGCAGACCAAGAAGAGTGACAGCCCAATATGTGAGGTTGGGGGTTAACACAAAAGGGTCACAAATTGTTGGGTGTGAGGGTGAATTACCGTTGATTAAGCGAAGGGTTGCGATTGGGTTAGCTTTAGGTGCTTCAAGCCTTCTGATTCACTCTCCGAAGGTGGAGTCAGCTGGTTGCCGCCTCAGGAGATACCAAGAATATGTGATGATATTGTGAAAAGGAGCTTGAAAATGTATGGTGAGATTGCATATATCCTGAACTTTAGGTTATATTTTGAACATATAGTTTGTTTTAGAAGAATTTGAGCATGGTGTATGCTACAAGCCTACAAATAATCTTACTACACCATGCTGTTCCAAGAAGCGAACAATTGCATATCAATGATGTTGGCTTGATGAAAGTATTCAAATCTTCTTGGTTTATGTTACTTTAAGTGTCCAATGACTTCTATAAGTTTTGATCGTAAAACGTGAATAGTTTGAGTTTAAAATAGTTAAATCAATTGATAACATGAACCGAAACATGACATGAAGATAATCAGGTTTTGAATGGTCGGTAAGTCGCTTCAAACGAGTCATGTTCAGGTGGACTGTTTAACCCGTTAATTAATAGGTCGAACTCCCATCAACCTATTAGAAATTATATTAAGAAGTTTATATTTTTATAATGCCAACTCACCAACCGTTATGACCAATTTAACCCATTTTTTACAAACCGCCAACCATTTACAACTTGATTACGACTTTATCAACCTGTTTAGCTCGTTTAGAAAAATGGCTTACACCAAAAGGCATGCAACCCTATGGTACCAAGGTGTTGTAATGGTGCCCTCTAAAGTAGTGAGGGTTCAAGTTCCGTAGTGGACAAGTGGTGTAGATTAGGGTAGGTTTAGTGTGTGTGTAAGTTTGCCGCTCAAAAATAAGATAAATGGGTCACGAGATTTTAAATGTGTCCGGGTTTGGGTTAATGTCTTTGACATGAAGAAACATCGAGTTCACACTCGAGTTAATCAATTCAACCTGCCAACCCGACACGATTACACCCTAGTTTAATATAAATCGTACATTTACTTAGATATTGCTTTCATTGTATGTTTTATGAAGTGTACTAATCTATACAACTTTGAACTTTATGAAGGTACCTATGGTAACTACAGAATCTGGTTACAATACAAGGATATAAAAGTTGGTTCTGGTCCTAGTCCCCCAGTTGGTTATCAGGTATGGTCTTTTTATCAGAATAAACTGTATTAGATGAAATAATATAATCATCACAACATATTTGGACTTTTTCCCCTTCTGCTTTGTTTCACCTCAATTCTTATACATCGGTCACCGAACTTATATTGTGCATAGGTATTGTTGTATCTCATGGTTAGTATTTGAGATGTTTTGACCATAAATTGTTTATCTATTAGTTAGTTGACTGTGGTTGGCTTGTTTTGACTTCATTCGAAAACACTTTGGTGTTTGTCTTCTATGTTGTATCTTTATTGTTTCTTATACAGTTCTTGTTTCCATATATAGGTAGCTGCAAACTATGTAGCAATGGTTCCATCTGGACAAGTGTTTGACAGGTTATACATTGAACTCTTGTTGTCTATTCATGTCTATGTGATTACTTGTATCATATGATACAATTAGCATGATTATATAACAAATTGACAATTTTACTATTAAGACCCTGTTATGACCTACTAAAGTTTTTCCTGTCTGAAATTACAGTTCACTGGAAAAACGTCAAGTTTACATTTTTCGAGTTGGGTCAGGTCAGGTAAGACCTTTGACGTTCTTGTAAACATGGTAGTCATTGAATTAAAATCACCTTTATGTCGAAGTGGCATTTTCAATCAATTTACTTATAAATATGTCGATTAGATTACGTTTCTATAAGGGCCAAATGGGTAGAATGATAATAAGTATTAATAATAAAGTAGCTAATAGGAAATGGGTTGAAAGTCACTCAAGGTGTATCTTTAAGGCATACAGTCACTCAAGGTGTATCTTTATGGCATACAACCTTGTAAATAGGTTTATTTATATAATGGTAGAATTGAAATAACATAAATGAAATGGGTGAACATAGGTAGTCAAAGGACTCGATGAAGGTATTCTGAGCATGAAGGTTGGAGGAAAACGTCGACTTTATGTTCCTGGATCGGTAAGCCCGTCGCCATCTTCTCCTTTCATAGGAAATAATAATATGGCCACCCAACATGGTGGCGTTGTTGTTAAAGCATACTTTATCCGTGGCCCAGATGGGTGCAAAGTTGACTTTTGAGGGTCACTTTAGACAGTGAGTTACTTCTAATTCTAAGGTCAACAATAACTCTTTCCTTGTTGTAGAAGTATTAAAAATAACATTTTGATGATTAACAGTGAAAGCTGTGTGTCAACTTGTAAATGACAGTTTAACTTGAAAAGTAAACTATTTAGGAGGGTATATGTGTTGTTAATACACTTTGGGCCTTTTCATACTAAGCTATTCTTATAGGTTACCCATTTGAGCCTACTTATGACCATAGTTGATTTGTTCATCCATACATGGGTCTGCATATAACCGCATCTAATGGTTGGGTTTCACTTTCATCGTATCTCAACTAGTTTGAAGCAGATGTTGGCTCTTGTGATCTTGTATCTTGAATCATGTTATGATCACTTACTATGTGTTAATAAGCACTTACTATGTGACATGTGTTTTGTGCAGTTGGCATTTCCCAAGGGTCTAACTTCAGCTCCAGGACGGCCGAGAGTTGCACCAAATAGCCCTGTCATTTTTGACGTGAGTTTGGAATACATTCCTGGTCTTGATGATGAAGAACAAGAGTAAAGCATCACCCCTTCATTCTGTTAAAGGTGGATAAACTTGTATCATGAGTTGTATTTAATCAACGGTAAAATCGTCATTAACCTTGTTTTATATTGTAAAATGAGCTAATTCTTTGGGATAATGTATGTATTACAGGGTGTATTAAACAAAAAGAAAACTGATAATGAGCATTAAGAGGATTCAAATTTGTATGATGTATGCTGACAGACTATAGAAACATAGAAAACTATATATGATTAATTCAATTTAGTAAATAAATAAGGCCCTAGGATGTAAAAGTTTATTTTAATTCCAAAAGCAAGATGGAATTTACAAATTAAATTTTCCTTCTATGTTAAATCTCAAGAGCATTGTAATTGGGGAAGACAAGAACTGGCAACATAAGATACGGCCATAAGGCTCAACATGTTTTTAGGTATAAAGCGAACTTAGAAACGACGCATTTTTAAAGAAAAAAATTGTTCATTTTAGTTTAGTTTACAAAAGAAATATCAGCATCCATCTAGCATTCATTAATATGTGTCACTATATTACTTCTCCGCTCACGAATTATTCTTTTGCAACAATACTCTCTTCTCTTAAATCACAAAAACCGATAGATTTCATATATAGTTCTAGCTTTGTTCTCAGTAATCTTAGGTGCAGTTGGTCAATAAAACGAATTATTCTAATGGTACTGTCATTTACGCGAATCGATATGATATACGGGAATATATTATTTATAAAAAGGGAGTTCCATTGTAGGAAAAGACTACTCGTGAAAACCAATTTGGCGATCTTATTAATAGGAGGTGCACATGCGCCCTCTCGCTCCTTACATTGACTTCATGGCTTGATTTTACTATGTCATTTAAAGATTCATGCACCAAAGGCATTAACTTGTGAAAGATAGTTGGAAAAACATACAATTAGGTAGTGATACATCGTTGTTATCTTAAAAACAGTGGCATTGCTATATAGTTTGAACCAAACATCTGGAAATGTTAAGCATTTAAAAAAAAACATATTTTGGTTCTTAGGTCTACGTGAATCCCCAAAACACTCTCAAATACAGACTTAAATAACAAATTCAGGCTCAGGCATGAACTGCAATCGAGTTGGATTTTCGAGTTATGTTTTATTCAAGTTCATGTTGAATTTAGTTGGGTTAGGTATTTTGGTTTGGTTAAAAACGACTACTTGAAGGACACATACATATGTGAGAGCAAAACTCTCTAGTTGCTGATGGTCTAAAACAATTGTCCATCTACATCAATCTACAAGCTCTTCAAGTTCTCATTTTGTTTTTTTCATAACGGCTAACTCACGTACTCGTTTGCTCTTACTTCTAAACTACATCAACTCATAATCTACCTCATGTAAATTTTCTATATAAAGGTTTTACTCTTACTAGTACACTACCAGCCCAAGTGGCAAGTTTTGAGTTTGTTCCGAGTCAAACTTGTGGTATGTTTTATTATTTCTAACTAAACGTTCAAAAAATGTATTTTAGAGAAAATTGCAAAATAGTCCTTATGGTTTGGTCAAATTACATGTTTGATCCTTAGGATTGAAAAATTACAAAAATAGTCTAAAGTTTTGTAAAATGTTGTAAAATAATCCCCACCATCAAATGATTTTTAGTTTTTAACCAAAAATGTCATTAATAATGGTAATGTGCAGTTGGGATCATTGTAGTTTAGTAACTTAACCAAGTTACTCATTTACGCTACCAAATTGAAGACGCATAGCATTGGAATAATGAAGAAATTAGGGAAGTGTAGACAATTAAGGTATGTAAAAGCATTCACAGTAGGGTTTTTATATTTATGTGAGTGTGTTTCTTATAATTTAAGGAATGGTTGTAAATGGTTGTGAGTGGAGGAGAGAGAAAATTTACTGTTCATTTTGTATATTTGGGGAATCACTGTCAACCCTTATAATTTTTTAATATTTTTGAAGTGATTGTGAGAGAAGAAGAAAGAAAAAGTAATGATAAAAGTATAAAAAAAAATTATTAATAAGAAGAAGAGAGAAATAGTAGTTTTTAGTGTAATTATAAGGATAAAAATATAAAACCTGATGTGAATGCTCTAATGATGGTTATGGCATCTATACAGTACTACACCATGGTACTTGGGGCCCAATGGAACTAGCTCCATCCTCATTAGTTAGCAGACATAATAAACAAGGGTTTGGATTTTAAAACACTATATAAAAACCTAATAAATAGATGGGTCAAGTTACCAAATACAATGATCCCTTGAAGCTTTTGCTGCACATCACCAACTATAAACTACATCTTTTCGGTTAAAACTAACCATCACTTAACGGTGCAAACAATATTTACAAATCTCACAAAACTTTTACTATCTTTACAATTTTTCAATCTTAAAAACCAACATACAATCCGACCAAACATAAAACTATTCTTACAATTTTCTATTTTTATATTTATACTACTAAATCACATACAAGATTTCACAGCAAATCATCACTAGAGTTATTTTCAGTACCCTTTCATTACATATAAGTTTAGTTTTTCTCTTAACAAATAATCATTAAAACACCATTTGATAGCCTCTTATTAGTCATTAAAACACTACCGTTTAATGATTCTTAATTGTTAATTTTAACAGTTACGATCTAACCTTATGTCTAAATGATTAAAAGCTCATGATACCAGTTAATTATTCAAACTTAAAATTAACTCTTAACATTTAAAAGATATTTTTACTTAACTATTAATTTTAATAGTTACGAGTTAACATTAAGTATGAATGATTAAAAGCTAATAATTCCTGTTAATCATTCAAACTTAAGATGAGCTCTTAACAATTAAAAGATAGTTTTACTTAACTGTTAATTTTAACAGTTACAAGTTAACCTTACGAGTTAACCTTAAGTCCGAATGATTAAAAGCTGATGATACCGGTTAATCATTCAAACTTAATATTACCTTTTAACAATTAAAAGATACTTTTACCGGTCATTAAAATACTATAAAACAGCTTCAAAATCCAAACTTTTCCAAACTGTAACTAAACAGTTATCCACACACAACAACTTTTCACACAAACGCAACAACCCACTAACCCCAAGGCTGAGAACAACCACTAACCCCCAAGGTGAAACAACCACCGTCGAACACCAACGGCAAACCCCAATCACCGCCCCACCAACCCCGACCCCAGCGCGCATCACAGCCCCAACTCCCGCAATCCCAGCAGCACCAATCGGCACTTCACCAGCACCGCCCTCTGAGCGTTCGACACAATCGCATCGGCGTAAAGGTCCACCGCGAACTCCTTAAACGCCGAGTCTCCAGAGTCTCGATCCCATCGCCATCGTCGTCGTTGGGTGGTAGTGCTCTTTTGAGGGCTTCGTCGACTTGCGTGCGAGTGGGAGGGGAGGTGAGCCAGGTGTCGATGAGGGTATGTGGAGGTTGTTGAGGGTTTGGGTAGAGGCGGTCGGAGGCGGAGGCGATTTGGTAGCGGGGGATGCCTGGGACGGCGTGCTGGGAGAGGGAGAGGGTGTGTTGGTAGACGGAGTCGCAGGCGGAGGTGAAGTCCGATGAGGCTCGGAGTTTTCCGGCGACGTGTTTTGATGGGGATGACCCCATTTTGTTGGATTTGGATTTGGCCTTTGGGTGTGGGCTTTTTGGCCTAGGTTGCTTATAACGGAACCGTTTGACTTGATTGTTAAAATCTAAATAATAATAATATTTTACTTAATAAAATAATAAATAAAGAACCCGTGTCAGTATTAAATTCATTCTCAATAAAAAAAATTTCGTTTATCTCTATTTTAAATATTTATCTTGATTAGTAATAATATTATTTAACTTTTTTCAGATAAAAAATTGTTCTTAATACATTATAAAAAGGTTCTTTATTAATGTTCTTTCTAAAAAACTAAATTTTATATAATAGAGTTTTTTCTAAAGTATCAAACTTTTATATAAGTATAAAATATTTTAAAATTTATGTTTTAAAAAAAAAGTTTTTTTTAAAGTATCAAACTTTTATATAAGTATAAGGAGTTTTTAAATTGACTTATTTATAAATTTGTTTTGAGATAAAATGTTTAATTGTTTTTTTAAAAACCAAAGTTTAAATGATAGATCCGGATTCTAGATCTGCGGTCTCCAATTGAAATAAAAGAACAATAAACTTAAATCGAAAGTAGTCTTGCTGTAAAATTTTCTTATATCTCCAAATGCCAATTACAATGCTAAATAGAAACCAATGCATGCTATCCTATACTACGTACATGGGAATCAATATTATGTGAGCATTAACTCAAAACATGATACTTTCCTAAATGTTAAATAAACGTGTTGATATTGTCTTCATGGGATACGTGGGTTAATGGATCAAAGGGTGATCCGTATCATTAAACCTCTAAAAGTTATAAAACACATAGTAAAAAGGTAAACGCTTCCATTTAAAACTCAACTAGCAATTTGGGTAGAAAAGAATTTACTCAAAAAAGTATTATGTCACAAACTCAATCTTACAATCATCATGTGCCATCCTTTGTGATCCCAGTGGCGGAACGAGAAACTTTAGACCGGAGGTCACAATAGAATTCTTTCATTCGTTAGCATACCAACAATTGTTTTACCAATCAATTGTAAAAAACTTAAGAAATGTTGTTTGAGTTTCTAAAATGTTCTTTAAATAATAAAAAAATATTTAAGATTAAGTTTTAGGGAAAATTGCTTAGTAACAAACATTGAATTAAAGTAATAAAATAAAATTTACTAAACAAATTAAGAAAGCTTAAATATTCTAAATCATAAACAAAAACTAAAACACAAATGAGGAAAAAAAAAAGCCTAAATATCTTTGACAGACTTTTTTATTATTTTAACTATTAATGAATCCATAATCATCCCCTCTCACACATATAAAGAGTTGGTAATTGTTGTTAGACAGGTTTTATTGCATCCTTTTATGTTTTTATATTTAAAAGATAAAACTAACTTTCAGAGAGAAAAAGATGAATTATCTTTCATTGTTTCCGTTACTCTGTTTCGTAACTTTTTTCCGTTTCATATCTCTCCATGGCCTCCTCTGCTCCTCTCATCGCCGGCCAACTTTGCTGGAGGAAAACTTGGTTCATCTTATTTTCATCTTTATAACTTTACCTTAGCTAAGTAACTACTTGACAGTAATGATTGAAGCTCAAAGTGTAAAAACTCAACTTCGGCAGTTACCGTATCGTTGAAAGTTCCAGTCGCCGGAGGGTCAACGGACCCCCCTGACCCCTTGTGGTTCCGCCCTGGTGATCCCAAAATTAGCATGGCTAAGTTGAAATTTAATCATATTTTATGACATTTTTAACATTTAAAAACTTACTAAAAATTTATAATACCAAAATTGCTCTCGATGCATAATATACAAGTATTCTAAGCATATTAAGCTTTCATTGATGAGTTTAATCAATGTATAAATATTATACACTTTAATCAATTTCATAATATTGACAACAATGATTTATAATTATTCAAATATTATTATATATAAATTATTATTATTATTCAATTAAAAAAGTATCCCAAAACATTAAGAAACATATTTTTATGACCTATGCATTTTATAAAATATTAGTAAATCCCAACACCAATATTTATATGCAACCACATCTCTCAACATTCTTATCAAATCACCTCTCCAAATCTATAATCTAGAAAAATTGAAATGACGTATACAAACTTTTAAAAACTATGATGTGAGTATTAATGCACAATTGTCGAAACCAACCCTACAAATTTCAACGCGTCTGTCTTAACGTACAGGGTTCATACACTAGTAGAGTACTACTCTGGATGGGATAGCTAACACACATAAAACATGTTTTTATAAAATGGCATGGTTAGTTATTTGTTCTTTCTTGTCAAGCCATAAAAACATGTGATGGCATGTTATCAAACATCACAAATGAATATAAAGTTGGTTGGTCGATTATTTTAAGGTTTGCTCTCTCAGTCGTAAGAAAAGCCACCATAACCCACGGGCGCCTGCACCCTTTGACACTCCAAAAGCTTCCAAAAACTCCTCTATAAGTAGCAGCAAAAACCCTTTTCGATCTCACAAGGGTTTTTTGCCATTTGGGGCTTACGATCATGGCTTCTGCTGCTGCAAATTTGGGCCTTTTATATCAGGTATCATCTTACCTTTTGATCTTCCATCGATTCTTTCATCATAGTTTGCAGTCTCTGCAATTGTGATTGTGATTGCGATTGTGATTTGATTTCTAGGGCTCCGTCAGTACCCATTTCAACAATGATTCGTTGATTCACAAGTCGTTTCTTAAGGTATGATTCAATTGCTTGCATGGTGTTTCATTTCAAGTTTTTGTTTTGATTTTTGTTGCTACTCGATGGATCAATTGATCAAACCCCTTTCGTTTTATGGATTTTCACAAGTTATTTTACTATACAAACTTAGATTTGACTTGGGTTTTCTTAGTTTCATATCTTGTATCATTTCTTGAAAATGCTTAGATATATGCTAAACAGTAATCTGTGACACACCAAAAAACTTTTTTGATTGTATTATGCTTTTTGCAGTGTCTCAGATTCCTAAATAGCAGCTTTCGTTTTATCTTTTGTTGATAAACATCATTTTGCTTCTAGTTTGTTTAATTTTAGGGAGTTTTGTAGAATTAGTTTGTTGTTTCTGAAAGAAACTAGAAGTAATTTGGATAAAATGAGAACTGAAGAGATGGAATTAGTCTGATCTTAAAGATCAGTTCGAATTTCGAACCAAATGCATGATTTCTATTGAAATTTTACTTTCCTTTGTTAGCAAAGTTGACATCTGGATCAAATCTATTAAAGACATTTTGTTTTCATGATAATTTAGCACTCAGGTAAATGGTTTTATGTCTTTGCAGACTCAAAAGATTAGCTTTTGTGATAAACATGGACCGTTTTTCACAGTTGGAGCTCAGATCAAAGACTACGTCATCAAGATATCAATCCGTAGTTTCTATGTTGGTGCCACAAACTGTAACCAAAGATAAAGTTACGGTTTCACCCTTAGATCTTGAAGATGCAAAAGAACCGCCCTAAATTTGCACAAGCCCAAGGAACCATATACTGCAACCATTGTCTCTGTTGAAAGGCTTGTAGGTCCAAAGCTCCTGGGGAGACTTGTCATATTGTAATTGATCATGGTGGCATGTTCCGTACTGGGAAGGACAAAGCTATGGTGTATTCCACCTGTAAGTCAAACTGTTCCTTTTGCTGGTTTTATTTTTGGAATGTGAAGTATATTTTCAACTATAATATATTTATACTAGTTTTAGTAAACGGTGTATTATATGGGTTCAATAGATAAAAACATAGTATAATGAAAATTTATCAATTATAAAATGTTATTTTAAGATAAGATATTAAAGTTATCGAAAATATCATTTGCTCTTATGAAAATACAAAATAGCCACTAAAGTTTGCAAGTCATATGTGTTTTTTACCAAAAGCTAATGAATGATGATGGTTGATTTATAAATTACAACATAGTTACGAGTTTAGTGGGTGAAAATGCAAGAAAATGCATATTATGATTTATTTATTTATTCATTTATTTCCCTTTCATTAGTACAATGGATGTTAATGATGTGATACTAGATGTGGCAAAATTGGTAGTCGTGGGGTCAAATGGGTGGGTCAGGTTGGGCCGACCGCTTGATACATAATTGATTTGTTAACATATTACAAAGCTATATTATTACAATAACTTCTTTATAATAGTATCATTTTGAAGTTTTTGCATCTTAATACTTCTGATAGTTTTTGACATATTTGACCATTTTAACCATATACTTGTAATAATCCTTTTGGTAACCTGTTTGAATGTTATTATAAAATGAAACTTCCACATCTAGGAAATATAGATCTGTGAAAGCTTTAGAAATTAAGGGATGTACTGATTCACGCCTGAATGAATTTTGTTTTTTTCTGCACAGGGTGAAAACCCAAAGAAACCTGGGGCCCCACACAATGTTCGGCTATATTCAATGCATCCACTAGGTATGGAGACTCGTTTGATGGAAAAACAGCGAGTTGTGCGTTCGAAGAGCTGTTTATTATGACCCAGAGACAGGAAAAGAAGACCCGTCAAAGAACGGTTGTTTGCAGCAATTTCTTGTGTGACTCGAAGCCGGAGACAAAGTTCAAATAACAGGTTTGTACCTCATCTGGATCAACACTCTATCCACTGTTCATTTTGGAAAGTGATTGTGTGACACTGAACCTTAAATCAAACAATATTGGAAGGCCCGTCAGGAAAGATTATGCTTCTGC